>QGMF01000772.1:0-17588 GCA_007821475.1 Lachnellula arida
AGCACAGAAGCTACCTTAACGAGAGTAGTGATTTTGTTGCTATGATTAATGTAGGGTTCACGAGCCCCATTGTACCCAATATTTTCAAGTACACGCAGAATTCCCATTTCCAAGCCCAAGCATGTGATCAGATATGCCATTTTCAGCCCCAATTCCCACGATATCCAATCCTCAAAACACCACTGTAACTCCAAATACAACCAATTACAATCCACAATATCCCTCAAACCCCAGCGCCTTCGCTTCATTCTCGTTCGTGTGCCCTGCCCTGTCCAACTTTACCCTCACTCCTCAAGCTCCATCCAATTTCAACCCTCAAACTCCTTCCCCAATATCAGAATATCCAGATCCATCCATCCCTAGAGATCAAAAGCTCGCGTTAACCTCACGCATGAGCTCGATCGTCTGAGATCCAGGTGTCTCTCTCCTCGTCACCAGAAGACTCTCCGTAACAGGCAGGTTGAAGGGGTTTTTTATCGTCCAAGGTGCTCCTGTTGCCTGAGATTGTAGGCGCCTTGTAAGAGGGTTGAAGATTTGTCGGACCTTGGTTTTGGTGGTGGAAATCCTGTCGCAGAAAGATTTCCCGGATTTTGGTTGAGAGTTGTCCTGTCGATTCTGGTTGATGCCAGCAAAGGCCTTGGAGATTTTCCCACACTTGCTGCGTATCCAACTGGTTGATTTGGGGGTCGGGATGGTCGATGGAGGGCTTGACTCTTGCTCCCCTGGAATGTCATCGAGATCAAGATGCTCAATGAACCTCGACTTTCGTGGTTGTGGGTTGAGGCGTCGTTGTTCCGTCAAAGTGGGAATGAAGACCATTCCACTGTTATCTGACTCCATCGTAGCTGGAAGTGCGTCGTCAGAAGAAATTGCTGACGATTCCGAGGACATAGTTTGTCGTTTTTAAGAGTATCTTAACTAGTCAAGGGAAAAGGCGGAGAAGGATGATGAACTTTGCAGTGATTGAGTGTTGTGGGACTTTTGATGCCAGGAAATTGAGTCGAACTCGGAGGAAAAATGCAGGAAAGGTGGTGTAGAATATTTTGAAATTGTGTGGGATTTTTCTCGTGGGAATTAATGTATAGCTGCTCACTAAACCACGGTTCCTGACTACATCATAGCCACATTCGAAATCGAGCGTAGCTCTTCTTAGTGTTCCACTTCAGCTGTCATATGGATATAGCGCGCACAGTTGCGGGAGCTTGCCCACAGTCAGGAGGCTCTTTTAAAATCCAGAGTTAGCCGCTGCTACTAAAGCCGCATTAACATCAGACGGTCTGAACCCAGGCGTACGACCTAGACAAACTCCACGCTTTATGATCTCTGTTCAATTGGTTAGTGATTAAATCCCCATTCGACGTAGAGCTATTTTATAATTGGATATGACTCAAGCTTACCTAACAGTAGCGTCTGAACATTCAAGGTGACCGTTCGCCTTTCTCCTGGACGACTGCCGCTTCCGGAAAGGTCAGGGGAAGCCCTTTCAGAATTTTGTCCTGGCGTGGCATAGAATGTGGGATCGATGTTACTAGTATCTTTTCCAGGAACGACATTATCCCAACTAGCAAACCCCATTGGAAAAGGCAAGGCATTGACGTCCATTTTGTAGGCATTTGACAATCCATTAGACTCGGTGAGTAGATCTGCAAAGGGACTTCTAGGGGTTCGTGGCGAGACGGTCGAGACAGTGCTGCCACTTGTACTTTTCGGTCTGGCTTCCACAAACGAGGACAAATCGAGGTGTGCAGTGACTAGATCTGCCGCAGAAGAAATATCGAGACCTCGGCCCCGAAGGTACCCTTCGACATCATTTGCATCAAAAAATTCTCCTTCAAATCCTGGAATATTACATTGCATGGTGTCATCAAAGAACTCATCCTGTGTCTGGGCGATCGCTTCCGTGAATGGACCCATGGAATAGCCTGTGCGAAGTTTAGGCATGAGCTCATCACCTCCATCACGCATTGGATAGAAAGTGCCTGCACGTCCTACATTGACGAAGGGTGCCCGCCAGTTCTGGAGGGAATCCTTTGAAGAGCTTCGGATCTGTCTCTTCGTCCGATCGATGATAGAGTCTCTACTTTCATACGTTAAACAAAAACCAAAGACTCTCTCAAAACGGCCGGGAGGTGGATTGGGATTGGTAACGAGTTGCCATGCTGCCTCTGCAGCTCCACGTTGAAGACGGCGGGCAAAAGAATTCTCCGTGTAAGAATGTGTATCGGGAAGTGGTAACTGAGATTCCGGGAGAAAAACATGAGAGAAGTCTTCCGTCGATGGGATGTTCACATTGTATTGCTGTAAATCCATAGAATCCCATGGGAAGCACGCATTGTCTTCTGTAGGACGAGTGATGACCTGGAGATCCTGCTGGCGACTCCGGTTTTCGTAATTTTGGGGTTGATAATCCATTTGAATCTCTTCCACGGGAGTCTGAGTTTTTTTGCCAAGCGGAAAGCCACCCCATACTGGACTTTTACTTTCAGGGATCGCAGCTTTCTTCTGTTGACGAGTCTTTGGAGATGATTTTCTGCCCTTCTTCTTGGGCCGACCTCTTTCAGGCTCTTCGTGTTGCTCGGATTCGTCGACATGGTTGTCTTCCATCAGCAGATCCTCTGAGCTAGCTTTTGCCAGGGCCAGAAACCTTTCGGTGGTTGATTGCAGCTGCTGGCCAAATTCCGGTTCACGTTGCAGCAGTCCCTTGCCCACAGCAAAATCGTAGAGCGAGATGAAAATGTTGCTCATTTCCTCGTTAGTCCCCCTAAGCTCATGAACCTTCTTCTCTAACGAAGAGATTGTGGTCTCTTTACGATGGCGATAGGCTCTTTGAGCCATACGTATTTGAGTCCTTCGACGCTATGGACAGTCAGTAATGGGCCAATAGTCACCTGAGTAGACTTCACTCACATCAGCTGCAGTCTCATCCTTCGTATCAACCCTTGGTCTCCCTCTTGACTTCTTCGCCTCATCATCATCTCCACTGTGAACTTCAGTCCTCGGCTTCTTCCTCCGTCTTGTCCCTATTTCCGGCTCTTCTGTGTCTTCCCTCGAGTCAGGGTCCCCTTGTGGACTTGGGATCATACCAAACGAAAGGGTAGGTTCAGAGTTTTTCTTCCTATCATCATATTCTCTGGTTGAAAGAACGTCGGGATATGATTCCGCATTCAGGATCCCCATGTTATTAGCATAGTTCCTGGAGATCTCGCTGCCGATTCCCCGGAACGCCGTGTCCATATATGGATTATGTCTTGAGGCTAGGTTGGGGTTAAACGCAAGGGCCTCCATCCTTGCAGTTGAAGACGGCAAGCCAAGATGATTATAATTCTTTCCTGGAGCACGAGACTGGGGGTGGGGTTGTGTACTGGGGTGAGTCTGATGATTAGTGATCGATGTCGTCGGCGTTAGGGACCCTTGGAGATCGGTTGTTGTCGAAGAAGTGGGGTTGAAAGAAGAAGAGTCTGTGGCACGTGTGTGCATAGCAGCTTGGGTGAGAACAGTCAGAGCATAGTCATCCTGAGAATATTTGTACGAGCTCTCCATCACCATGACAGCTTTGGGGCTCGAGATGCCCGGGTCTTATAGGAACTTGGGGCTCTTTGTAATATGTGGAGGATGGATGGTAAGACCTAAGGTATGGTGGTAAAGTACGCGAGATGAGCTCAGCAAAGACAGTGAGATCAATCACCTTTGTTTTCGCGTGAGCCCTCAACGGACGGAAAGCTCACAAGTGCTTAACTGGCCATTTGTAAGCACTTTTCAGTAATTTCATGTGTCCTCACTGTATAAAAGCACGCCTTGTGGTGTTTAAGGGGTGTACGGGCGTAGCCGTGCCAAGGACATTTCGCGATTAGTGATCACCGGGACCGCGGGGAGCAAAGTCCTGTCGAGGCAATATTCGGGTCCCTGGATAAGCTTAATCTGATTAATCATCCCGGGCACATCATATATTCCTCACTCAACGACTCGTGATATAAGAAACGCTGTCTACATGTATGCGGATTATAAATGGGCTCTTGACAGCTTCTTCTTCGTTTGATTGGCCGTCTCACTTATCATTTTAGGTAACAGCTAGAAGTACCACTTCACTTGTTGAGGCTTTAAAGATTTTCCCTCTATGGTCCGGGTATACGAGTAGATGCTTTCAATAACCGCTGAAGGCTGCAGCTTTATGGCAAGCGGCGTTGAGCTCGCTGCTGCAGTGCTGCTTAGAAAGAAAAGCCACGCCATAATTTGCCCTCGTCAGCTATCAACGCCTTCAACACTTTTCACAGGGTTAGATGCCGTTGGGAGCCTAGGTTCACTCCATCTCACCTATCGTGGTAAGTTCAGCAGAGCCAGTTGTCGATCCATCCATCTCTTCTATTCCTGAAGAATTTTATTTTACAAAGTTTGCCCTGCTGCAATCGCAGGTACAACCCATCATGCATCATCCATCACCTTTAAACTCCACCCGAAATGCAAGAGACCAAGCCAAAGACACCAGATAGAAGAAGAAAGCAGCCCGCTTAGGAGCAAAAATAGATCCATGTTCTCGTGCAAACTGTACTAATGCCAAAAAGTACCCCTGACGAGGCAACCACGCCGCAATGGCCCACCTAACCAGAGCCGTACTCGCGCCGCAAATGCTTTTATGAAACCATTGTAGACCAGCGAACGAGGCCGATTACGTTGAAGAAATAAAGACTGGGTATCGCTATGTCTATCGAAGATGAAATATCCCACATGCGTAGGAATGTGTCGGTGTTTTATGATACAAAGAGAAAAAGGAGTTTGAATTATATGCCTTGGTGATTGCCGGAAGATTCGACCACATTGTCCGACAGGTTGATTAAAAGTTGAGCAAGGCAGCGCTTCGTGGCAGCATCATCTCGGAGAACTGAGGAAAACGTGGCGTCTCCGAGAGGCTCTGGGAGGCATTGTCGAAGGGCTTCACGAGCCCGTGCATTATCACTAAGGCTACATCTATCATTAGTAGGTATGCAGAGAGGGGATTTGTAGTGTGTCTAACCGTAGGAAGCACCGCACGACATGCTTGAGCAATCTGGCAGTCTGCTGCTCAACAAGCTGCGAAACCATGTTGCTGAGTACTGTCCCCACCGCGTAGAAGCGCTCATATGTAGCGCAAATGTAGTTCAACCCATGATCATCGAGAAGAATCTTCTGCACGATGAATATTGCTACGGTTTTGCTAAGCTCAGAACCAGTTTCCATGATACGTAGGCACAATGGGATGATCTCGGTTGTGAGGAGAAAATTGATAACATCGGATGAATCGTTTTTGACAAGCGCCCCAATGACACCGAGAGAGGTCAACCGGAGGTATTCGAACGGCCTTGATTTCGAAGTTGTATTGAGGAAGGGGTAGAGGAAGAGGGGGATGTGCGCTGTCACTAATCAGCAAAAGGTTCTTTGAAGTTTGGGCTAATTATACCGTTTAGAAACAGGCCTCGGGTTTCATTGTGAGATGCCACACACTGAAGAAGCGCCAGAGCATTGCAGACACGGTTTGACGCCGCAGCTGTGAGCTGCGAAGGATTAAGGAGCGTGTATACCGAGATAATCTCTTGGAGGAGTGAAGTCATGACACCTAGTGATTGTTAGCAACTCTCACCTCAGTGTTGGTACCCAACGCCATCAACACACCAAAAGAGTGCCATAGGATCAGTGCCAGCTCCGGAACTTGTTCGCGCTTCTTGCTAAGCTCCAAAAGAGCTGCTTCCCTAGTATCCTCACTCAACAGGTCGGCAATGAAGGCCAGGGTTCGCCTGTTCTCCTCGGTAACGCTTTCGACCAAAGTGGCATCCTGTCCGTGAGAAGCCACTGCCATAGGGCCACCAGTGTTGTGGTTAGCGGCGATGCGATTGTAATGCTGTTGCTGGGCAGCTGTTGCGGCGGCAGCGGCAGCGTGTTGAGCGTGCTGGTGATGGTTCTGCGGATGTTGATGCATCCATGATGGTTCACCTTGTGGATTGTACTGGTGCTGATGCGAGAATACGTGGGCTCCTTGGAGCATCTTGCTTGTTTGAGTCTGCCTGCGGTCAAGAGGACTCGGAGGCTAATGCGGTAATGCGGTAATGTGGTGCGGTGAGGGAGGGAAGTTCTACACTGGCGAGCGGTAGTCTCGCTCGGGGCTTCACTCCCGACAGAGGTAAAGAATAGATGAAATTGGAGTGGAATTAAGTTAAGAATCTTTGCTTTGACAGGCGCCAACGTCGAATGTGAGGTGGGGGTTGTTAAGATGTTACTTTTGCAGAGTACCTAGGGAGGCTGTAGGGTAGAGAGATCAACAGCTGAAGTCGGAATAAAGCGGGGATGCGGCCTAAACTGTAAGGCTTCAAGGCAAGAACGTCAACGTCTTTCTCTCCTGAGGTTACTTATTAATATTTTATACATGTATTATACATTCAATCACACCAGACAGCCATCCAATTGGAGGTGAATTACTGATATAAGTAAGCAAAGCGTCTCTAGGTATGGACGAGGACGACTGGTCTTTCCCTTTCCCTTTCCTGCATACTGTAGAAGACTGCAAGTTGCAGTGCGTCTGCAGGCGCGCATTACATTACATCTCTACATTGCATATATCCAAGACCCGCAGATGCAGCTTCCCTTTTCACCTCTGCCCTTTCTTGCCTTCTTTTCTTCGAGCCAGTCTGAGAAGGCCTCATCTTGGCCTGGTGCAGAGGTCCCCTTGCAGCCTCCTTGCGATCTTGAAACCCCAATGTTCTTCGTACATCAAACCCATTACATTACTTTCAAGTCTCCGTATTTATGTAATCAAGTCCATCCTACTCTAAGATACCGTCAAAACTCTATATCAATACCCCAGCCTCACTGTTTTCAACATACTTATTTGTGGATGGTTTTCATGCAAGGCATTGATAATCAATGTTGGCCCACCAGGACAATATTGCTGCATTTTGTAAGCATCCCACATGTTCTTTTCTTGTTTACTACCAGATTCTTTGCAAGTAGTTCGCACATCCGCAAACATACAGACCCAGATAGACGCTGTCGCTGTTCACAAGAGGTGCATAGACCTCCCAACTCTGTTAGTCTTCGTACCAAATATCGACCCAATCTGTCTTCAAACAAGTCTCCGCGCAAGAGCATCAGAAGAGAATGTCCGCAAACATGCCAGATCATCTGGCAGTCGCCGTGACAGAGCTTTGCGAGAACCTTTACTATGGAGAGAAGAATTTTGGGGATGACAAGAATCTTGTCTCGGCTCGAGATGTGAGTCCAATTCTTGCAAGCCCTGCAGATGCCAACTAAACACAAGCAGATCATTCCGAGCAGCTATAAACTCAAGACATGGAAAGATTATGTCAAAGAGGAAGACTGGTCAGATATACTCTGAAGAATACCTTGGAGCCAAAGTTTAATACTGCCGGACAATCAATTGATTTGTAATTTTCACGCTCTCTTGTCTACCGATTTCCTTCTCCCTACATTACATTACAGCAAAATGGCACAATTTTTTTTTCCTTTCCAAGAATCCCTCCCTCCTCTATCTCTGCCCTGCTTCCTTTTACCTCCGTATGATACCGTGGACATAGTTATTCCATCGTTCTCCCTCCCACTATTTTGCAATCTCAGTCTCAACGATCTCCCAGTCCTCCTCGGCAATTTTCTCTGCGACATTGCCCTCCTTCTTCGCTCCCTCCACATCTGGTACGTTTCCAGGCAATTTTGGGTCACTCTTCGACTTCACAGCATTGCTGTACGCATTGCGGGGTTCCTTGATGAGTTTAACTTGCTCGTTGACAGGTTGGGCGTCTTTTGTGGGCCCGTTGTTCTCGGATATGTTGGTATTCTGAGTGGCCAACCCTGGTAACATAGCTGCTTTCTTCTGGGCCATGTCATCCTGCATTCGTGATGCTCTTTTTTGAATGAGCACTTGTAGCATCTCGCTCTTCTTGGCGACCATTTCGGCGTCCTGCGTGGTCAGAGGGCGCACTAGTCTGTCGCTCATGTGAGCCGGTTGCTTGTCTGCCATCGAATTGGCAGTCTGTCCGTCTGAGTGGCCAGGATCTGATAGTCTTTCCTTGTCCGTGGATACTTTCGCTTTCAGCTTAGCGGCCTGAAGGCGCCATGTGTTGCTGAAAGGTAAGCGTCTTGCGTGCTGCGACTTTGGTTTCGACTTTCTAGTTTGGTCGGCTGAATTTTCGAGCGATGGCAGCTCCACCTTCTCGCGCGATGGGCAAAGAGTGCCCGAATACACGTTAAATTTCACCTTTCGAGCATTCTTTACCAAAGCATCAAGCGATTGGTGGGCCTCGCCGGAATTTGCGGATTTTCCTGCACCTGCAAGCAGATTAGCCTCTATTATTTCAAAACTCGAAATCTTAGGAGTTAAAGTGATGCAAGGTACGTACTTTGGAGGGTCTTGTTATTGAGAGAGTTTGCCTCGGGAGTCTTTACCCATGACTTCTCTTCAACTTTCTTGGGGGCAAGACTTCGCTCTTCAGCTTTCACATCCTTGCTTATCCTTGAGCATAATTTTTCTATCTCTCCTTCTAGGTACTCGACATGGTTTTTGGTAGAGGTGTGCTCTTCCTTGAGTGATTTGAGATTTACCTGTGCTTGCAAGATATCTCGCGTCAAAATTTGAGTAGACAACGTCTGACTGCTTGCTTCTTCGGCATTCTTCGTGGTCTCGATAGAAGGGGAAGTCTTGTCATTCGCGGTTGGCTGGTTGTCCTTGCTTTCCTCCGCGCTTTTGGCCGCGTACAAATCTACGGCTAGTGCCCATTGCTTCACTGCTGTCGCTTTTTCGATGCTCAGCGCGTGTCCTAGGATGGAGAGCTCTGTAAGCTTAGCAGCTGCAATTTGTTTCGTCTCAGAAGGGCCATGGAGACCAAGGTTTTCTACCGCTTCATGACGATCCGCTTTCTGAGCTGCCGTTTTCTCTGTCGAGTGAAAAAACTCGACGTCGAGCGAGAAAACGTAAAAAGCCTGGGCGAAGAGCAAGGTGAAAAAGACACAGCTAGCCCAACTCACATCCAAGATGAAGAGGTAGCTTCCTAAACCGATACAGAAACCCGTGAACAAAACCGGGTTGCACGCATTCATGATGGATGTTTTCTGGTAGACGTTAATAGGCAACTTCAATCTGTTTCTCGGTTATACACTTACCTTTGTCTTTGATTTTGATATTGTGTAGGTTGAGTATTCTAGATGTGTGTGTACCGTTCGACAAAGTGTGTTTCGGGAAGAAAGAGAAAACCCGAGTGAGGAATAATTTTAGTAGAAAGGTCAAAGTTAGGGCAAGTGCCCATTTTGGAGTGATTTAATTTGACACTTAGTAATTGAAAATTCTTCTAGTGAAGCTACCTTGCTGTCATGTTGTTAGGTCCCGAGAGGTGACATCTCTGGGGCCCGCCAAAGTCCGGGTGGTATAGCTTTGGTTGAATTCGCTTCCTCGATCCAAGCTAAAAGGTTTAGCAATTCGGTCTGATGGTTAGGTTCTTCTAGAGGCAGTACTAAGAGCTGAGGGGGACATACGGTAAGATTATTTGTATGAATTCGCGCTTTCCGTATTAAAATTTGCCTCACCCTCACCCCCCCCCGAAGTCCCTGCTTAAAAACAGAACCCAAACCTAAAGAAGCCACTTTGGTCATGGTGTTTCTTATCCTCACCAAGCTCTTCCCACCTCGTCTGCCATCGCAGCCCGCCCTCTACCCAGGCCCCGTGATCAAACTCACCCAGCTCACCTCCCCTCCAAGCCCAAAGCAAGCCCGGCGTCTTGTCTTCAAACCGCTGCAGCCGTGCCGAATAATCCGTGTTTGGTTTCTCCTTCGGCCAGTCCGTGATTTTCACCGGAGCCCATTCCTCTAGCACGTCTTCGTACCAGGCCCAGATATATCCTTCTCTCTTGTCATCGAAATGCTGCCGTCGCATATTAGGGTTTCTGGCTGGGCGCGTGCGGGGTGGTTTCTGAGGGTTGAATAGGGTGGTGTATAGTAGGCATGCTAGGGCGGTGAGGAGGCAGGTGCCGATTGTGAGGTTGATTGCTAGGGTGGTGAGGTGGTGGAATCGGATGATGATGTTGTGGCATAGGATGATGATGTTGCGGAATAGGATGGTGGATGGTGTGATGTAGTCCCACATTTTGGATTGTGTCTTTCTTGAGTCAAGACTTGAATTTGGTGTGATGAACGGGCCTTGGAAATTTGGTGTAGCTTTGGTGTTTCCCCCTGCTGTGTCGATTGAGGGGGGTATGAAGTTGTGTGGATTTTTAATTTGAAATGTTGGTGAGATTATTTCGAGGTGGTGGATGTGAAGTGTTGAAGAGCGAAGAAGATAGATCGGTGTTGGAGGAATATTGCAAGAAGTAACTAAAAGGTGGAGTTGAGTTGGCCTTGTGGTGTCCAGTCTTTTCGTCCGAATAATCTTACTGGCAGAAAGATTAAATCTGTCAAAAACCTTTTGAACTTTCCTCTGCTGTTTTGGTGGGAATCAAGGGTCCAAGTAGCCGCTTCTGACGCTGGTTGCACTTCCGATTTTTCATTTTAGATGGACCACCATTCTTTACAGTCTATTTTACTCACATCATAAAAAATCATCAGAATATATGTTAAGATATTGAATCTCCAAGAACTTTACTAGTAGGAACAGTAATATCCTAAACTCTCGAATCCAAACCAGATAACATTTCAAGAGCCTACACATGCTTCTTCTGCATCAAGACCTCCACTAAACCCCTCTTCTCACTTCTCACTCCCCACCCCCATCCTCTCCCCGCCCATCTCACAATCCCCCTCTCCACATTCCAACAACGCCCTCTTAGTTCTATACACCAACAACGCCCTCTTAATTCTAGACACCAACATACACCTCCCAATTTCCATGCCTACAATTACACACACGCAGCTCCAAATGATCAGGACGACAACGATGATGGAGAGGTCGAGGATGCGGATCGTGAGGGGGGTGGAAGGACTGGCGATTTCAAGGAAGAAGGCTGTGAAGTTGAATTCGTTGGTGGGGTCCATTTTCTTTTGTTTGCTTCTGGTTGGAGTTAGTTGGTTGGATTGTGGATAGGAGGTTTGTGAATGGGTGGGAGGTTTGTGGGAGTGTGATGTGATGTGATGTGGGATTAAATCTTACTTACGTAGGTCGGTAGGTAGGTATACTTGGTTACTCTTGCTCTGACTGAGAGATCCAATCCAATCCGATCAGAAAGGAAGTGAGTAAGTAACTTATAAACGAGATGCTACAAAAAGAAACGATACGATATTTGATATATACCCAAGATTTCCAACCCTGAAAAATAAAAATAAAAAGACCCAAAAGGTTTCAAAAAGCCTTCTGACCAAAATAACTTCTTTTCAACGGTCTCGAAACTAGCGTCTGAATATGAACGATCCAACTAACTAAACTGACCTAGACCGGCTTGCTCGCTGAACAAGCCAATAGTAAAACTCTCCCGAAACTATTATAGGATACATAGTAAATAACCCTTGCGTCACATTCACATTTCACACAACGTAAGGAATATACGAATTAATTCTCCCTCGCTGTTTAAAAACTAAACCTAAACTATTGATAACACCTGGCGTTTTGAAAAATTATGTCTTACAGTAAGAGCCCGCTTACAGTAATAGTACAAGTACCTAGTTAAATCTAGATTCGCTTGCCTGTCCCCCCGGCCCCCTAACCGTTATTTTTTATTCCGTACTATACTATACGAGTAGCGAGCTAGCCATGCATTACTATCGATCTATTTATCTATCTTTCTATCTACCAATCAAGTGCCCCTCCCTTCTCTGCCTTATCATGGTCCATGGAGACAAGGCAAGAATGCTACAAAATGATACACGCAGGAAGATCCGAAGATCTCCTATTGCCTTTCCGCAATCCCCGTAAACTGTGTCCCTATTAACTGTTATATAATAACAAGTTACACAGCTGTAAATACAAGGTGGCGATAGCACTTAGCTACCCAGCAATCTCATTCTCATCAACTACCTACTGTAGCTCGATCGATCGAGGACGCTGCTGCGGCGGCCCAAATACCGACCGACTTTGAATTAGAAGGCGTGTACATACAACAGCGGCTTACTGTATATAAAAAAACAAGCAAACACCTGCTATATATGACCATAGACTGAGGAGAATTGGGCTATATCCGCCCTCTGTGCTCGTACAAGCCTTGATCCAGGACTGTGTCCGCGATTCATATAATCGAATTCTAAATACAAGTTCACTAGATTTTGCTCCAGCGCGTAATGTCTAGGAATATGCTTGCTATCTTAGTACTTTACTCAATTTTTGGTCAACGGTATGCCCGAATGATAAAAGGCATTTGCTGAAAAGCAATAACCGAGAAAGAAAACGTCGATTTGGATCTGGCAAGGGATGGTAATGCAATTTTCTGGCTTAGCCTTTCTCAGGTCCCTTCACTCTAGCCACTTCGCCCAGCGTCTATCTCGACTCCGAGAACCATTCCACTGTTCCTCCGCATCGGGATGTTCCATATTCTTTTGCAGGATCACCCTGCTCCAATAATCCTTAAAAGTCCCATTTCAT
Organism: Lachnellula arida; assembly: GCA_007821475.1. Lineage (NCBI taxonomy): Eukaryota > Fungi > Ascomycota > Leotiomycetes > Helotiales > Lachnaceae > Lachnellula > Lachnellula arida. The sequence continues at coordinate 12,536 of QGMF01000772.1, forward strand.
TTTCTTCCTCTTTCTCTCCTCCTGTTCCTTCTCACTAGCCCTGTGCAAAATCCAAGCCCATTTCCCCATGGCCATACGCAGAATCTCCGAGCCGTCTCTATACACCTTTTGATAACCTTGAGCTCCAGAAGAATACGATTGCACCCTCTTTGGCTCTGTGTTTGGCATGCTCTGCTCATGCTCATACTTTGCATTCCATTCTTGCCCTACCCGCCTCAATAAGTGGTACTTGCGGCTACAAGTATCTACTACCCACACGTATCCTCCACACTCAAGTGCCGCACGCAAAAGCCCTCCTGGTGTCTCTGTTGGCTTTTGGCGATTGTATTCGCGTTTGCAATCAGATTTGTAACTTGGAGTGGTGCAATTCGCCTTAAGATTGCATCTGGTTCGTAGTTTCGTCGCCGCGGGTCTTGGAGCATCGACTCTTGGCTTGTTCCAGAAGGTGGAGATCTCCTCTCCCAGGTACTTGATGAGAGGTTGGCCAGCTTTCCGGGTTGAGGGATTGGCGGACAAGAGCTTTGTGAGTCTCGATAACATGTTGCACGTTTGCCTAGACGGAAATATTCTGCGGAGCTTACTGCGTTCTCGTGGCGCTGAAATCAGTATGGGTTGCGTATTATGGATAGGATGATAGGAGTGAAGTAAAACGCCGGATGTTGGTTTGAAAAATGTTTGTGAATGTGGGATTTGAATCTGGACGAGTTTGATGTCATGAATGAAGAACAAAATATATTTTTGAGCGAGTTCTTAGTAAGGTAGGTCAGAGGGACAATTTGGCCCAATAACTTAAATCACTAGATTTAATTTAGCAAACCACTGATTTTAGAAGTGACCTATATCACTGGATAAACTATTAGCCAGGTGAGGTACTATAGTATTTAAAATATAATTTAATATAGTTATAACACTTTTAATCAACTATCTTTAGGAATTCATAGTACTTATTTGAGTATCTTCTATTATGATTATATCTATACAATAATACAAGGCAGTAGCAAATTAGAGATTTCGCCTGATAGAAAGGTATCTAATTAATAGAACAGGGACTAAACCTGCCATATTCTTAGTCTACCCGCTCTACCATGGATCACTTCTAGTAGTTGTCATGCCTAAATTTTAGTATCACGCTGATGAACGCGCTTGAAAGGGAACATTCTCAGAGAAACATTATAGTCAGATCTCTGTCATTCTATTTCTTCTTGACGAAGCACCTAATAAGTGGCTAAGGCAAACTATTCACACTGTGTTTATGAAACATCCATCCATCGTTGCAAACAACAATACCACTTTCGCGAAACATGTATCGCACTCAGAATTATCGTTTTCAACATCATCACCATGGTGCTGCAATTGCCACCGTTGTGCCGGCCTGATCGATCGGTATCCTGATTCCTCCTCATCGCTAAGCTGTTCCGACTCGTGTTCTAGTGAGCCTCGAAGCTCGGGGCTGTAGTCTTTAGAATCAGCTACGGCTGTGGCTAGCTCTGTATTACCGGTTGGAGTCTTTGATGGTACACCGAGCTAGATTGCCTTTGCTAGTAATTTCGTCGCAGTCTGAGAGAGGAGCTCGAGATGTGCACTATCCTAGTAATTTGTACGGCCAAACCATTTGCTTGGCGTGACTGAAGGATGTCCTTCTATCTCTGCTCAATTGGTGTCCTCTACATCTGAATCTCCGTCCTCGACTTCTTCCTCGTTATCGTCCTCCGCTTGGAAGGAGGGCTGAGACGTCCTTGATATGCTGTCTGCACTTCGGACCTCAGTTCCCTTGTGTCTGGTAGTCTTTTGCAAAGTAGCGAAAGCGATCAATTGCAAATGAATTTGGGAGCGTGAAGAGCAGAAATTGTCGTGTAGAAAGACAACGCCTGTTGTATGTTCCGGCATTATTGGGCGAATGAGAGCGCGAGCGAATGTAATTGTATCTGGATCTGGATCAATCACTTCGGTCAGTATCTGCAAGGATTCAAAGAAGGATTCGACTTACACCAGACGTCCCCGCAGCAGCAATGGAATTCGATTTGCCCCCTTTCAACGCGTCCCAAATCTTCCAAACACAGAGGACCTGTACCAAAGAACAATTCTGCGACTCCGTTAGTATCTGCAAAACACAAAAGAGGTATTGCACCCTGACTTACCCCGGAAATATATCCGGGAAGAGCAGTTCCGTCGCTGCTGATGGATACGAGACATTTCGAGCCTAGGCCTATGGGGTTGTAAGAAGATCAGGGTAGAAGATCAAATGCCCGCTATGAGGAACATATCTCAGCACCGCGTAATCGAGAGAGCACAGCTCTGGAGTGCGTTGTGAGAGCATGGTGACGCTGGGGTCTATGCTAGGTAGACCGGTTACATTGAGAGACAAAAAGAGCGTGAGGTGATTCGAAAATCAGTAAGAATACGCTGTGGCATTTATGCCGAAAGAATAGGAAATAACGCTATGCACCTCTTTGGGACGGAGAGGGCGAAATTGGTCGGGATTTTTGCTGTCAAACCCTCATCTGTTGTCAAATTCGAAATCCCCTGTAAACATTTATTGGCCCCTCCTTCGGCACAGCAAGTCTGATCATAACAGGTCCGGCGCCACGCATCGATGGTGGCGGTTCGTCTGAGAACCGCGTCGGAGTCGGATTGCTAAGCGGAGCCTGGAATACTGCCGGTATCTTTCATATGGTTGATGTACACGGTGCTGGCCATCATGACGAAAGTCATGAGCACCATCGGAGACTCATTGCGCATCCAGGTTCTCGCTGCCCAGCGTTGTGAGAGATAAAAGAGACCAAGACCGAGAGCCATGGTTGAAGATTATAAGCGAATGTTACTGAATTGATATATATCGAGATTCAGTGGCAAGTAAAGAATGATTGTAAACGAATGGGTGTGTGATTAAGAAGAAGAGGAGGAGTTTGGAGGGAGAACGCCAGTTTTTGATTCAGTTGAAGCTCATTTGGAAGGAGCACTTTGGACGACTGCCCACAACCACTACTTATAATGTGCCAGCTGGGCGTGGGACATTAAAAGTCAACTATGGTCTTCTGCTGGGGACTGGTCTTATATTCTAACTAATACGGTATCACATACGACCATAGACTGAGGAGAATTGGGCTATCTCTGTAGTCTGTACTTACAATAACTTTACTTCGGTGGCTAAAATTGGGTTTTTGCAGAAAGTCAGTTATCAGATCGAAATTTAGTAGGAGCGTATTTCCAGCCGACCGCTTTTTTTTCAACCTCAAAATCCAAAATCCAAAATCGGCAACACTTGTATTTAGACGCTCACATTGACTCCTCGCCTCAACGGAGCCACCATATCGTGAATAGCTTGGCTATAGTATTCTTCATCCTGCCTCGCAGACTGCCATTGGATGGGTTGCATGACTCGCATCTCACAGCATTTCGGCCCACCAACGCTGCAAATGGGTTCTGAGCTTAAGATCGCAATCGCCGCCTCTGAAATACGTTCCGTCCAAACCTGCTTTTGCAAGTTGATCGGCCTCCTTGTTCATCTCGCGCCTGACATGCCAGAAGTTCACGATTACTCCTTTCCTCTGAATGGCGCCCCTTCGCGCTAGTAGCTCCGTCCACAGATCACGGTTCTTGACAGGCGTTTTCTTCGCCGTCAGCCATCCGTTTGCTAGCCATTTGGGCGTGGAGTCTATAAGATTATTGACCACATATGCCGAGTCTGTTTTGATGATGACATGCTTCACTGTACACGGTGTGTCGCAATGATCAGGCTCGCAACCCCACTGGCCCCCATGCATCACAAATGCGAATGCAGCACGTAGGCCAGCAATAGCGCCGTGTAGCTCGGCGCGCTGGTTGGTGTGTTCGTAGCCTGTCGTATCTGGGATCCGAAATGCCCAATTCGGATGGCCTGTTGTGTCCGAAGGGCCAAAGTATACGCCAAAAGCAGATTTGGTAGCAGCTTGCGTGCCATTGCCTGGACAAGCGCCGTCGACGGCAAGGATCACGGAATCGATATGGGAGGAGTATCGGCCACAATGACAGGCATTGGGTTTGGAGTTACCGCAGCGCATATGGGAGTACCCACGAAAGCCGTCGACCTCGATATTGGAAGCTCCATCATCGTAGAAGATGCCGGGAAAACCATGCTCTGAAATTTCGGACGGAGGCACTCCACCTCGGTGGTGATCGTGCTGATCGTGCTCGGTGGTGTTATAATCAGCAAATTTACGTTTGCCGTAATTCATGGCGAAGCCACGAAAGCGGTGCGGTGGTGTGTGCTATACACGTGACGTCTAAAATTAGGTACAAGTGCTGAGTTGTACGACTGATACGAAAAATGTTTACCTATGAGAATAGGCGTATTTTATTAAATAACACTAGTGTTGGGATCACTTCAATACGCGTAGTATGACTTGTTCTGGGTGCTTGTTGTCTATGGTTCTAAGTTACAGGTTGTGAGCGAAAGAAGCTACTCACCTTCGCTGACTAAGCATGCGCTAAGTCACATGACCATAAAGGCTCTCGGCTGGGTCCCCTCGGTCCTCAAATCCTAAATGGTTCCGACACTAGAAATCATACCTACGATCATAGACTAAGGAGAATTGGACCAATTAACCCGTCTAGTAACACAACAGCCCCAGCCTTCATCTATATATATCACTCGAACAGCCCGAGGTCGTCCCGAAAATCACTATAGGGGTGCAGTCGTTATAGACTTGATTATTTTCTGTTTTTCGACCTAAGCTTAGATTATTATTATTATAGCCTATAAACCTACTTTACCTTATTTATATTACGTGTCCTTTTTTACTTCCTACTTTCTACTTCTCTTCCTACTTTCTACTTTCTACTTTCTACTTCTCTTCTCTTCTTTCTTTTTATTATTACTTTTCCTTTTTATACCTATAAGAGAGGGAAAAGAGGGGATAGAGGGAAAGAGGAGAAAAGGGAGAAAGGCTTTAATATAAAGCTTTATATATATATCTCTCTTTTATAGGTCTAATTTTCTTCTTACTACTAAATGCTAATTCTCTATAGCTCTAATAGGAGTTTATATAGCTTTATGGATTATATGTTACGAACG
>QGMF01000773.1:0-17453 GCA_007821475.1 Lachnellula arida
TCCCCTCCCCTTCCCCTTCAATTTCAAGCGACTTCGACATCAACATCGACATCGACATCGACATCGCTATTCAGCTGCGACATACCATCGCGAGACGCCCCCACGAAGGCCCCTCTAAGCTTTTAACATTCCTTTGCTTGTTGTGCTTTTCCTGTAACGCTCGTCAATACTCGACTTCTCCACAATATCCCCCATCTCTATCAACATCGCATTCCAGGGCCTAGATTCCCATCTTTCCATGCGCTGTCCAATTCCGCCCAAGAACCCCACAAACACCACAAGCCACCTCGAACACACAAATCGAAATAATAGGGGAATGACCTGACACTTCTAGTCTTTATGCATCTCTCCATCTCGTTGATCAGCGCTTTGAGGGTCGACTACTATCTTGAGAAGTACTACGAGGGGGCGGCCTTCTTCGCCGTAGGAAATCCACTTTCTGGCGCCTACCATGTCTCATAAATCTGAGGGGGAAGAGGTCGCCACAAAATGCGAAAAATGCGATGCTTCACCCCGAGCAGAGATACCTCCAGTTCCAAAAGAACTAAACCAAGTCAGCAATCCACCTACCGCGTCCGGCAACGCCAAAAGCACTCAACTATCGAAGTCTGACCTTCACGACCATTCTGTTCCCCTTCACGCGCTGGAGAGGACCTCATCTTGGAGTGCCAGCTTGGCCAAGCAATCAGCAAGCCCAGTTTCTCATACGGATCGAGTCTACCCCATCAAAAGTGTTGTTCGCGTGGACACTTCTCAGACACCATACAACTTGCCGAGCCGGCGCTCTGGCGAAGGACGAGATTATTCCCCCCCACCCAAGTCTCTGCTGGTAATACGGTGGATGCTTCCTCTCGCCGGCGCCAGAGCCAATCTTTCCCGCCAGAGCTTGGTAAGGCGCCAGCGCCAAGTTCACGGCCTCAAGACAAACGCCTCTCGAATGACAGTTTTAGCGATGACTGCAAGCTATCTACATCTACAACACACAGTGGGGAACAAAACGGTGGTGGGTTGCAAGTGCAATTGTTCAGTTCCGCTTCCTCTGATAAGTCCGACTCCGTCAGCCAGCGGGGTGTCGCTCCAGCAAGCTCTATCGGTACTCGTACTTTACCAGACGAGGCAAGTTTATCTGACCTGGTGACGGTGAGATTCAAACATACTGTAACTGCTGAGGGCCATGCTGTCATTACGGGTCGAGATGGAGAAACAATACAACATTGTGAGGATGAGCCAATTCATATGCCCGGAGCAATTCAAAGTTTCGGCCTTTTGCTCACTTTAGAGGAGCAAGAGGAAGGCGACTTTCTAGTCCGCGCTGTTAGCGAGAATTCACATCGAATTATTGGTTATACCCCCCAGGAACTCTTTAAGCTGAAAAGTTTCACCGACATTCTCAGTGAAGAGCAGTCCGATAATTTACTGGATCATGTCGATTTCATCCGCGACGAAGAAGCCGATCCAGCATCAAACGGACCAGAAGTATTCATACTCAGCATTCGAGCGCGGAGGGGCTCTGGAAGAGGCCAGAAACTTTGGTGTGCGATGCACATTAATCCTGCCGCTATGAATCTAATTATATGTGAGTTTGAGATGGATGATGATCAAGAATACCCTTTAGTACCTCAACACAACGAAACTCCGGAGCCACCAGAGGACACGCTGCGCAGCAAACCCACCGCGGAAGAGTTTAAGGAAAGTACCGTGAACACCAGCAGACCGCTCAGGGTTTTAAGGAGTGCCAGAAAGCGAAAGGGTGAGGCCGCTGCTATGGAGGTTTTCAACATTATGTCCCAGGTTCAGGAACAATTAGCTTCAGCGCCAAATCTAGAAGTCTTTCTAAAGACATTGGTTGGGGTCATCAAGGAGCTTACTGGATTTCATCGTGTTATGGTAAGCAAACTCTTTAAGCATTTAGTTTTCATTCGAACAAAATGGGAGTCTTGATAGCTCCCTTTGAGGTCTCGGAAGGTCTCGTGAGTTTCGAGGGATTAAAAACCTAAACTACAGACTACGCAGTCTTAGAACACTACTGACTGTGAGGCATTGCAGATATATCAATTCGATGCGAATTTCAACGGGCGAGTGGTCACTGAACTCGTGGATCCTCGAGCAACGAAGGACTTGTACAAGGGATTGAACTTCCCCGCTTCAGACATCCCAAAGCAAGCACGCGACATGTATAAGGTCAATAAAGTGCGCTTGCTATACGACCGCGAACTTCAGACAGCTCGTTTGGTCTGTCGAACCGTGGAGGACCTTGAGCAGCCACTTGATCTGACTTTCAGCTACTTGAGAGCAATGTCGCCCATTCATATCAAATATTTGAGAAACATGGCTGTGCGGTCTAGCATGAGCATATCGATCAATGCGTTTTCTGAGCTCTGGGGCCTCATCGCCTGCCATGGCTATGGTTCAAAGGGCATGCGAGTCTCATTTCCAATTCGAAAGATGTGCCGTCTTGTTGGTGACATTGCGTCGAGGAATATCGAAAGACTTTCTTACGCTTCACGACTCCAGGCACGAAAGCTGATCAATACTGTTCCAACAGAAGCAAACCCATCTGGATACATTATTGCTTCTTCCGAAGACCTTTTGAAACTTTTCGACGCTGATTTTGGCCTCCTATCGATTCGTGGTGAAACCAAGATCATGGGGAAAATGGAGCATTCTCAAGAAGCCCTTGCTATGCTAGAATACCTTCGACTACGTAGGATAACTTCTGTTACTACAACACAAGACATCCGGCAGGATTTCCCCGACCTGCGATACCCACCAGGTTTTGATGTTATTGCCGGTCTACTCTTGGTGCCGTTGAGCGTCGCCGGAAGTAAGTAATCTGTTTCTTTGGACATTTCTTTATGCTTGATTAAGTTTCTGGGGCCCTTTCAGCTTTTCAAGCTTTCGAGTTAGCAATTGCTAACACGGACGCGATTTCTCAGGCGATTTTATAGTTTTCCTTCGAAAAGGCCAAGTAAGTTGAGGATGAACAGTCCGTTCAGAGATCGGGGCCTAATATTATTGTAGGTAAAAGAAGTCAAATGGGCTGGTAACCCATACGAAAAGTTTATCAAAGCAGGAACAGAAGGATACCTAGAACCAAGAACAAGCTTCATGTCTTGGAGCGAAACTGTTGTTGGAAAGTGTCGAGAATGGACCGAAGAAGAAGTTGAAACTGCCGCAGTCTTGTGCTTGGTGTACGGAAAGTTCATTGAGGTACGTTGCTCTTGCTGGAGTCGAACTTTTACTCTTTCTAATGTGTAAATCTCTAGGTCTGGCGGCAAAAAGAAGCTGCTTTGCAAAGTAGCCAGCTTACGCGACTTCTCCTGGCAAACTCTGCACATGAGGTTCGCACTCCTCTCAATGCGATCATCAACTATCTAGAAATTGCTCTCGAGGGCGCACTTGACCAAGAGACCAGAGACAACCTGGCGAAGTCCCATTCCGCTTCAAAATCTTTGATATATGTTATCAACGATTTGCTAGATTTGACCAAAACTGAAGAAGGCCAAGTAAGTCACCTTCTCGGAGAATGTTTCCTACTTCGGAAATATCCAAAGCGGAGTCGACTGCTCCTGAATTATTGTCTCAACTTCCATAGAACATTGTTTCAACTCCCTAGTCTACATATCAGGCAATACTGACTTCGAGATCTTGACGTAGGAACTGATCAAAGATGAAGCTTTTGACCTTCATGCCACTATTCACGAAGCGGTGGATTCTTTTAGAGGAGAAGCAAAACGCAAGGGATTGGAATATGAAGTGATTGATCATCCAGGAGTTCCACAATTCGTTCTCGGTGATCAACGAAGGGTCAGACAGGCTGTGGCCAACATTACTGCCAACGCACTACAACATACAACTCATGGCTGGGTCCGTATCGAGGTTTGTCCTCATGGAGTAGCAAATGGGAGAGCCAACGTGGAAATAGTGGTCCACGATTCTGGTGCTGGGATGTCGAATGAGAAACTCGATGCTCTGTTTCGAGATCTGGAACAAGTTAGCACTGACGCTGATGCATTATTTGACGACTCAGATGACGGTGGCAATGCATCGCAAGTGAAGGACAGTCAAATTCTAGGTCTCGGTTTGGCCGTGGTAGCCAGGGTAGTACGAAACATGGACGGCCAACTACGTCTCAAATCAGAACAAGGCAAAGGGTCTCGTTTCGTTATCCAATTGCCTTTCGTCCTACCTGAAGATGAATCTGGAGACGACGATGCAAGATCTAGATCAGCGAAATTGGCCAAGCAAAATTCAAATCTTGCATCATCTGTAGCTGCCGATGGAGAGATTACCCTTGTAGACAAGGTCAGCTCTTTAAGGGCTGATGGTGTCGTTCGCAAACGCAGCGTCGAAGATTTTGCTAGTTTGCATAGTTTCAAGAGTGGTTCAAGCGGCAAGAGCAGAGGTAGTGCTAAGAGTGATGTCGACAGACTCATTAATGCTATTTCCGGTCCCTTCAATAATAATGATCATGAAACTGGCGAGCAAGGACTACGTCGTTCCAACAGCAAAGGCAGTGGGCACAGTCGAAAAAGTGCCGGCAGTCTGGGAACAACATCTTCAGTTCGCATGGCAATCGGCAATGAGAGGCCGGGAAGGTCGTTACGTACGAGATCTCACGGGGCTCCGGAACACATTCCTTCGCCCTTGGAAGGCCCTGCAGGAACTGAATTCGTGACAGATAATGGGACATTTATGAAGGCCGTCAGGATGCCTGACGAATTCAATTCGACTGGAGGGTCACCTGTTCATGCTCCCTCTCGCGTGTTGTTCAATATTCCGGATAAAAAGACTGAACAAATTCCGGAAGGATCAGAAAAGTTGGATGCGGAGCATCTCCAAGTCTTGTATGCGGAGGATGATCCTGTCAACAGCAAAATTATGCGAAAGCGGATGGAGAAGAGCGGCCATGCGGTGCAGATCACTGTCAACGGTGAAGAGTGTGCTACGGTCTACGGAGACAAGGCGGCATTTTTCGACGTCGTGCTCATGGACATGCAGATGCCGATTGTGGACGGGCTCTCATCAACGAAGATGATTAGATCATTTGAGAGACTGCATTCCCAGAGCATCTTATCTCCTCGTGCTGCGAACAATGGCCGAGTTCCTATCTTCGCAGTTTCGGCATCGCTCCTCGAACGCGAACGCCAACACTACATCAATGCAGGATTTGACGGCTGGATTCTCAAGCCCGTCGATTTCAAGCGTCTGAACATCCTTCTGCTAGGTATCGTGGACGACGAGATTCGCAACTCATGCCTCTACAAACCTGGAGCATGGGAGATAGGAGGATGGTTCCAAAAACGACAGCCGAGTGTTTTCGCGTCGTCGGAACCATCTGAGCACTCGCCCGTCCAGAAACCTAACGACGGCCCGTCTTCGTCTTTGCACAGCAGCGAGAGCGGATCAACTGTCACGGCTAGGACTGTGGATATGAGACCCCTGATATACGATGAGCGACTCGATGAGACCACGGCGGAGACGGAGGTCGCTGACCAGTCTGATCAACCTCAAGCACGGCCCCAAACGTGAAGATCAGCCTTTTCTTGAAGTTATCTGTACATGTTTGCCTTGCCTTGCCTTTTACGACTACACGAGGAAAGAGAAGCGGGAGTTGCGGGAGGAGGGGTGTTTGTGACCCATACGCAGGAGCGACCTTGCGCCACGGAAGGACCACCACTTTTTGCATTCACGAGCGCAACGAATATATCATGGAAAATAAAGTTTTGTTTTAGCAGGCGCTGTTAGATTGGCGCTGTCACGGTTATTACGCATAGACGAGGAACTAGAAGAGAAGAGAAGAGGAAGAGAGACGCGAGCGATTGCATAGCCTACGTTGCTGTAGAAATTATGTGAATAAGGTGCGACGAATAGAAGGGGAAGGCGTTGTAATCAAGTGTACTTGCTGTAGCAACTCATAGCACAGAAAGGGGGAATGAATAAAAAACTCCCTTTTCAGAGGGGATGATTTGGTACTTGCTTGCCTCTACAATGCTTGCTTTTTCATGTGGTTTTTTTATTGTCTGTCATCTATTTTACATCGTAAAAGCTTGGTCGATTGATGACCTCAGGCTGACCTGACCCCTTAATGCATGTCATGTGACGCTGCCCGCCCATGTTTTAAAAAAGCCTTGCGGCTTCTTCGCAATCGGTTGATGCAATGCCCGGAAATTGCCAGAACTCCAATGATGCTTGATCGCTTGCTGTCTTATGCAGAGCCATGTATGTGTACGCAGCTCGTTGCGCTGGCTGTGACAGATATGCTTCGTATCCCCTTCCGTAAACGTACATAATTTGGGTATACTCAAATGACGAAAAAGAAAAGAATTTCCATCCTATCGTTCATAGTTCCCAACGGTAAGTGAACAGATGCCAGCTCACAGACGAGGAACTAACTAACTTATATGAGCAGATACAAATGAAAGGCTTCTCGCAGCTTCACTTCAGAGGCCGCTTTCGACGCCAAGAATGTAGCTGAGGTATCCAGTTCGGATGGCTCCGCGCAGCTCTTTGTATCGTGCAGTGGCTGACTTCTCGACTTCTTTGCTCGCAGTAGAATCGCGACCCTCGCCGGTGGCAGTCGCTAGCTCGGCAAGCTGCTGGAGATTCTGACTAGCAGTCAGAGGCGCGGTTGGGACAGCAGCGGATTGTTTCTTGTTGATCAGGTCCCGGATGGTCTGGTCCCAAGCCGAATGTGCGATGCGGTTTTGCGACAGAATCATCAAGTTAGTTTCGGCTTCCTCTCGGGTGCTCTCATGGCCGGCAAGTTCGATGAGGACTAATGCAACGAGAGCTGTGCATTGATAGGTGATTGGGCTAATAAGATCGGAATTGTGGGCGAGTTGGGCGACGACGTTTGACGCTGCTGCTGAAAGCCCAGATAGTTCGGAATCAGGATGATGAAGCTCCATTAGAATTCGAAGGTGCAAATAGGTGATATGGACCAGTGGTAAATTGGAGGGCGGAAAGGACGTTTGTGGGAAAGACTCGCGCCATCTTTCCATCTCGCCTCGGAGAAGTGTGCCGGTCAGTCGTATAGCTGGGTCCGTGGGGGTTGTTAGGTCGCTAAATACAAGGGCAGCTCCCGCAAAGTGGCCAAGAATCACGGAAAGACCTATTTCGTTAGAATTGCATGACATATCAGAACAAGGATGCTTACGGGCTAGTTGGTAAAAGGCCTCTCCCAACAGAACTTGATCTTCGAGGTAAATAACCACACTTAAGTCAGGAATCAAGTTAGGACTGGACGTGCTCGAGGCGTGCCATCTGTCCATGATGACCAAACTCAGCCATACTCTCCTGCCAATCTTGTCGTCCGAATCAGGATCAGTCTCAACTAAGTCTTCAGGTCGCTTCTGAAGGTGCAACTTTAGGGAATATGCAAGTCCAACAGCACTACCCAGCCAGACGGATCGAGACGGACCTGAGTGTTCATTGGCTATATGAGTCTCGGCTTCAACCGCCAGGAGCATCATTGTCTGAAGGAGAATCAAATTTGCGGAAGCAGAACGTGCCGCAGCGTTTTCGAATTGGAATGAAGTGACAAGCTGAGTTGCCTTCTGAATTCCTTGCTGGGCTGCACTATCATGCGCAGGCGATGAAACAGTTAGGACAGCTGCATGTAACGCTTCATGAAATGCATGCTTCAAAGGAAGGGGGCAATTCGAAAGTCTAGCTCTGACTCTGTTGTGGGATAGGGATAGAATAGGATAAGTAGGGTGAATGGTATTGTAGTATCTGTTAGATATCAGCATTATTGGCATTCAAATTCAAGCGGGTCTGCCTACTGATCGATGATAGTATCTGTCAATTCAAGACTCTGATCGACTTGACCTTGCTCAAGAGGAACTGCATTCTCAAATGAGTTGCTCTGTCGGTGGAGGTCTGGCGCATTTCTCCATTGAGGTGTTGGCGCAAGACCATTCGGGGAGTAGTTTGGTTCTCGAAACATTGGCCCAGATTGCGGGGTTGCATATGCAGGAGATTGCTGTGAAAACTGGCGAGCGTGCTCTTGTTGAGGTTGTGCCCAACTGGGGGGCCGTTGATTCTGGTAAGGAGAGTTGAAGTCACCAGAAATTGAAGAATGGGTTCTCTTCCTCTGGGTTCCATCCGCGTTTGGCGGAGGAGAAAATTCGTCTGACGGTCGGCGCATAGGATCGTTTGCATGTCCTGTGAACTGATTCGGAACAGCAGACATATCATTTTGTGAGATTGCTCCTTCTAGATGGTTCAGCCGTTCGGCAAGTTCTTTGATATAACTTTAGTAGAAATGCCATTAGTGGAAAGTAGACTGATATATGACTCACGGGCAACAACATACCCTTTACTCGGTCCTCTCTTCATAGGCACTCTGCTGAACTGGCAACGCGCACTGGTACGTCTACAGTTCGAACACTGCTCATCGCCAGCCTCACCCGTCGCGTCGCAACGAATCTTCTTGCGCCGGCACTCATCACATGCTCTAGATACCTTCGATCGCTTCCTTGGTGCCACCCCACCATCCGTAGGGCTGTATTGACCCTGGGGACCCAGATGATCCATGGGGCCCATTGGCGAATGTTGAAGAGGTTGGAGGTTATTGCGGCGCGGATCTTGCTCATGCTCGAATTGGTGATTGAGATTCTCTTGAGGTCTTGAACCTTGAGCCTCAGCCATAGGCCCTCCAGGACCTGCGTGCATCATGGGCGCAAGATTACGCGATATTTGCGCGCTGAGCTGAAGCTCATCTGCGGCAGAGACGGGGAGAGGTTGATTTGAGGTGTAGAATGGATGGGCTTGATCGGCGGCGAGCGCGGTTGGAGATGGGTAGGATTGCATTTTGCCGCGTTCCTATAGAATGGCAATTCAATTGCCAAGCTCAGGCCCTGGGAGCGGGGGTGTATCTGGGTGAGCCGGGGAAGTGTCAGTTGCTATGTTTTGATATTGGAAACACTTTATTGTTTTTCTCGGTAGAAGGAGTCGCAGACAGATGGAAATGAACCAATGCCAATACAACACACTGCATGTACAGGATGGTGCGTGCAGACATGTATGCGTGTATGCGCGCTGGGGGCAGCAAGTGAAGTGGAATGAATTCTGGCTCAATGAATGAACTTACCTGTAGCTGTACCTGTACCTCTACCTGTACCTGGTGATGCCCGGGGGAGAGCAATCCCAAGGCAAGGGTCCCTTTTGGGACAGCCCTGTCGTTGCGCAACGAAGAGGCTGGAAAGCACAGGAGATTCTCTGCGTGCTTTTTTCCGACGTCAAGCTGCTGCAGATGCGACTTGGTACTTTGGCACCGGCGAAAAGTTATTGCGAAAGGTTGGGGGGAAGAGACGGGGACGGGGACGGGGTTGATGTGGTGGTATCAAGAGTGGAGTGGCTTGAATCTGGTTGGCACTAGCTGGCTAGCAGCCCGATCTTGTGGTCATGGGTCTTGTCATCGGCTTAAGCGAATCAGCGACAGCGACCATCCTGTGTGAATTAGTAACACTGTACTGTACTGCACTGTATAAAGCAGGCGGGTACCGGTATTTGATGCCATGTTACTAACACACTCCCTCGGGTGGTTCTCTCTCTCATATCTGCACTTTAATCATCCACTACAATACGAACAGGTCCCTCCCTAGTCAAGCTGTCGAGGACTGGCTGTAAATGAAATATCCGGAAGTTGAGACGAAACCATGAGGGGTGAGTTGGGTTGCGCCTGGCCTGCTATCGACTGCCAAGAGTAGCAATATCAGAGAGAGAGAACAGGCCAGGGGTTCGACACTGCCCGAAGCTAAAAGCCACGGGCCAGCCCTTCGGAGGATTTTAGGGATGTTTTAAAGCCTGCATGAACCAGAGACATGCTTTCTGAGGTCGACGGCCTTTTCTACTTCTGTATATCCCCCACCAGCCCTTCATTTGCTACCAACCCTGTTCGTTCACCTCTTGGAGACGAGCACATCACTCTTCTATTGTAGAATTCAGTCGGCTTGGGTTGACCCGTACCGTGGAAAGTTGCAAGCATGAGCCTAAAACATCTCGCTCCTACCGTACCACATCACTGATACAAAGTTTCCCCAGATTTTCAAACAATCAATTCTGCCACCGAAGATAGCCTGTAGTGACGGATAAAGTAACTTCTGCATCTCCAACGCTGTTTAGGAGATGGGATGCAGAGTTATCATGCGACGTTAATCGTTTTGATGGGATTGGGCCGATCATGTAACATTGGCCTGTCTCTTATGCTTTCTTGGCCGGGGGATATATTTCGTGCAATATCAGATTCAGAGTGAGTTTCTCTTGGCAAAGAAAGTCGACCTGCTCGATGAGGGGAACTCGGTGAAATGTTTTAGAAGGCCGAGGGTCTATGCATGCCAGCATGGCGGGGAAGGGGATGGGGAGGGGAAGGTTGCAGCGGCTGTAGCCTTTCTCCGGTCTCCAGTTTCAATGTCCGAGTACGAAAGCGTCGGCAATGGTTCAAGCGATGGAGAAGGGGCCGGCAGTCAAGGTGTGGAGGGGTAGACCAGTACCGTGGCAGTCAACCGCGTATAAACACCAAGGCAATTTGAAACATGTACTGTATGTTTGCATTTAATCTTAATCCAAGTGGCTAAAATATGGTGATTATAGTACAGTACTCCAGGAATTACATGTGACGAGTATAATCAAAATGAATATTTCATTCCAGATACTATCAAGAGCCGAAAAACGTACTTGAACCCTGAAGCCCGCCATTAGTTTGTTCCATGCAGCACTTGTCCAAGAGCATACAAAATCATATCGGATCTGTAAGGGCCGCGGTAGGCTAGAATGGAGATAGAAGAAATGTCGTGTCATGAGAAGCACGACATGGAAATAGACTGGAGGGCACGGGTCAAGTGACTCCGCAACCCCTTTAAACCGATGCGTCCACTTAAGCTTATGTATGTGATCTATTGCAATATGTGACAGTGAAATTCTATGGACAGTCTTAACATTTCCGCTCATAAATATCCCATGAAATCTGTCACGCTGCAGAAACAACTCGTCGACGCATAGGTGGATATCTAAAAGAGAATTCGTTGCAGGGCCGCTGCCGGCGCTACTCGTGTTATTGAGCCCAAACATTTTCTTCCGGTAGTTCTAGATTCCCACAGGCGTCATCGATTCCCAGGTTGGTCGTCGCGTAATTGTTCATCCAGAAAACCTCGTTATCAGCATCAGTTGACAATGACGGGAAATTTGAGTTATCGTCGAAAGCGCCCATATTGTTCGCAACCTTGCTGTCGTCGGCGAAACTGGTAGGAGGAAGACCGTGGTTGGCCGAATAGGAGTGCATATTTCCAGCTTTCATGAAGGATTCAATATCGAGGGTGTCTAGATTGTTGCCGGCTAGCAACTGAGCTTGAGGTAAACCGACGTACGAGGATGCAGTGCTTAGTCGGTAGCTGTCAATATCGCCACCAAAGTCCGAAGTATCCAAATCTGATCCGTATTTGGTGGCGCTGGCTAATGTTGGTCTGCTGGGAACAGCATCGCCCAAGGATGGAAACTCCTCTACCTCGGAGATCTCCCCCGAAGTTGACGTAGTTGTAAGAGCGGGTTGATCAATACTGTTGAAATCGAAGCCCGTGAAAGATGGAGCTTGGCTGTATGAAGATGTGGCAAAGTTATCGTTGTTGAAGTCAAGGCCATCATAGTGGGACCAATCAATGGAAGCGGCGCTTAGCCCGGCAGAGAATAGTGGCTGTTCGTGGTCTGGTATACTTGAAAACCCGTCAAGGCCTTGAGCGTAGTCGCCAGACAAGCTTGAGAGGTCTAATGGAGGAAGGACGCCACCCCACTGTTCCAAGTTGTCTGCTGTGCTCAAAAGTGGAGATCCATGTTCAGACTTCACCATGCGTTGCTCCTGCTGAGCACTGACCATGGAGTCTTTGATGTGGGATTCGCTATGTAAGGCATCAATGGTATTCGTATGTGGCAAGTTGTCGACAGATCGATTAGCAAGTCCCGATGGCGACGGGCCATGGATAGAGTGGGCCCTGGGAACTACGTATGGCAAACCACATTTGTGGGCCATTGTATTGCTTTTGTGTACTGGTTTATGGCGCCCATTGATAAAGGATGTCAACCCATTTTCTGACTGCGCAGTCAGGGCGCGAGGTCTGCGGTTTTCGTTTGCTGGAGCTGAAGATGAAGATAAAGAGGGCTCGTCCGAATCAGATTCGGGGACGGGATCGAGATGCTCTTTTTTCAGGGCACAGGCGCAACGGCCACCATGGCTACAACAACAGTTGTCTGCTATAATGATTGTCAGAAGGTGCTGCTGTTATACCCCGAATATCCGACGCAAGCTCACCCTGAGAATCAGTATCGTATGGACAAGCTCCCTTCGCATGTGCCTTGTCGCTGCCGCAGTCACAGCGGACGTGAGCAGAGCGGGACTTACGCAATGTCCTACAATGCGTGCATTGTGAGACTGGACGACCCTGGTGAAGAGAAGTTAGCTATTGTATTTTGCATAGCTACTAGGGCTTACCTTTTTGTTGATATGCTGTAAGGTTCGGTCTGCGTGCTGACAGTTGCTAACACGATGGCCTCTCACACACGCCTCGCAGGCATACTTTTCGCCTTTGATCAACATCTTGGGTATTGGAGTGATGTCGAGGAGGGTAATGGCGAGGGAGCGGGGGGGGGAGGGGAGGGGGGTTTGGGGTGGCTCCGAACGACCAGGCGGTCGAACGGTCTACCACAAGAAGATATGTAGCACCGTCAAGATGTAGATATATTTGTTGTTGGCAGTCGCAGTGGACTGCAGAGTCGAACAATCGAGTCGTGTAGTAATCAAGAAAAGGGGAATCGATGTGGGGATATAATGCTGCCTTCGTCTGTCTGGTATATGCCAAAAACTCCAAGTGATGAATCGAGGACACCAACGCCTAATAAATGCGGAATTGAGAGGAGAGGAATGAAAGACACTTTCACACTGGCAAAGCCTTACGCCGCAAGGCGCCACAGCTGGACACCAGGCCAGTATGGGCCAAAACGGAAGGGGTTTCCCTTTGTTTTTGACGAGAAAATGGGAGGTGGAAGGAATAAAGTGGGCGAAGTTCGAAATCATATAGCAGAGTACGGGAACCAACTACTACGGCTTTTCCGTTTTGTGAATCCTGGAGGCCAAAGGGCTGCTCGGTGATCGAAGCTTGAAACGGACACTCTCCGGGCCACACCACACCACAACGAAGTGTACAGTAACAAAGACTCGACAGAATACCGCTGCTGTATTGTATTCACGGTAGGTATCGTGTGGTTTATAAGGAACACATTTGTTCTGGTTTTATTTGAAAATAATGCAGAGGCACTCATAAAGTCAACATCTCCCAAATGGTCAAAGTGTGGTCTACTTGTACTAAACGGCACATCGGTACTTGAACCTTGGCTCTAAACTATACTCCGTATCACCAGGTATCACTGCGCAGAGCTTGTTAATTAATACAAGGCTGAGAGTAACCACAACTAGGCCAATTATGTTACGTATGTGCTTCTTGGCCTACACGAAATGCTTTTTGGCCTACACAAAAGTTTTCTTTTGCAAATGCAGACACGATCTGATGGCTTTGGAGTATGACTACAACGCCATCGTACTCCGTACAGAAGAAAGTGCCCAGGTAGGTAGCTGGTGTGCGAACCTGGAACACATGCAGTTGTACATTTTGGGCGTTTATCACAGAAGCCCAGAGACGCCGCCGAAGAAAAATATTGCTTATTATTTCCTCATTTTCCCGTAAGGCCTCTCCTTTTGTGCGCCCAGCATGCATTACACCGCATAGCATCCATCGTGCTTTTCCCAGCAACAGCCACTATGTCTTAGTCGCTATTGCGAATACAGATAGTCTTGCTATTAGATTCCCGGGATCCACCACTAATCCCCAAGACATTGATAGTGAATCGATGACTTGGGAAACCTGAGAATAACCCAAAGTTGGCACCCTCAAAGTGTACCATCTGACGATGGAGAAAGCTCAGAAGAACCTGCAGACTGCATGCACTGCTTGAAGCTTGCTGCATCAGGCGCAAGCCGGAAGCACAAGATAGGGCGCCGGGCACATTTCGGAACCCTTTCATATAAATCTTACTACTGCATAGGCATAGGGTTGGGAAATCGCAAATACCCGATTTTAATCCAGAGTTACCTATTTCCCCCACGTATATGGTAGGCCTCACTTAAAAGTGATTGGGTCAGAAGGCATCTGATTCCGATTTCTTTTCTCTGTCTTCGGGAAGCCCTTTTGCAACTTGCAAGGACCCCTCTGATCATCCGCTCATTCAGCTTCGAGCATTGATGTACAGGAAGGAATCCTGTACCTCGAAGGAGCAGACAAATGCATTCTAACTGCACCCCAGAGCTGGAGAGGAGCTTTGTCCCACTGAAAATCTCCACAGCCCTCGGGATACCCGCCAGAAATGCGTTGTCGGTATGGAGCTCCATGGTCCCCGTAGAAATGCAGTCTAACATCTCAAACTTCAAATCCAGCAAACGAATGATGGCACTTGGGAATTTTCACGCCAGCCGCGGATCGCAGCGCAACATCAAACTTTTACGAAGTACTTCGCACAGTACGCAAAACAGTTATATGCAGCTAATGACTTGCATGCTGGCGGCCATCAGCTCCCCAGGCATTCATCCAGAGATCTCACCGCCACTACTGGCTACCAAATAGCAAAAATGGCGCAAGAATCACATGACCTAGTTAGATACCTTAGGTAAGATCAGCGGGACTGCCGATAGAGTAGAGTGTCATGTACTACTTCTATCTTAAAATAGACTCTGAAAATCATATAGTGCCGCTCCTCGCCCATCCCATCTAAGGAGCGAATGCGACGACGTCTATCACGTGCAACGATAAATGGACGATTACCGCCCACTCCGTTTCCGCACCCAACTCAGTACGGAGTGATGGGGCTATCATTTTGCATAGTGGCGGTGGGGTAAAACTACACTTTACATTGCAGTATGTTGAGTTCAGGACGATGTTTTTATATGTCTAGAAGTCATGGCTGAGATGGTTTTCAGGCGAGTTGCAATGTGCAAATTCAATGGTATTTATTACGACGTCTCCTCTCCTTCTCCTTAGAGCGTAATCGTAGCTAACGTTTATCCAGTTCAGCCATCAGGAAAAGCTCATTATCAAACCAACCTCGAAGGTCATATCAAGGCTCTTTATTTAACACAAGATGATTACGTGGCGGTAGCTGATGTGTAGTACACCGAGTAGGCTATCTACAATTTGTTATACTTTCCTAGGCGCGCGGCAAATTCAACTGCACCTCTGGCAGCAACTTACAAGGGATCAAATCTTCCATCCCCTTCGAGATATGACAATCTGAGACCAGTTTGGCTATGTGGAACCAGTTGTCAGGAAACGTCTTTGACAGTTTGAATGAAAGTTACATTCCCATCATCTTCGCCAAGAATAAGTATATCTCAGTGCAACGTACCGTATTAGTTAGGATATAAGACCAGTCCCCAGCAGAAGACTATATGGTTGACTTTTAATGTCCCACGCCAGCTGGCACATTATAAATAAGACCATGTTATAGCTAAGGTCTACCCCCTCGGGAAAGTTAGTAGACCAGGTCTTATATCCTAACTAATACGGTATGAAGCTTTGAAGCTTGTCCAACTTCCACCTTGGTATTTGCGCCAGAAACGTGTTCGAAACATTTTTTGGAGAAACCAGATTCTCATATCCCAGGTCAAACCGCGTTACCTCTTTCTCTCTGACTTACTCCGATATGCGTATCGCATATATGTGTACGCAGCACCGAAACGTGACCGAAACTTACAGCTGGAATCTTAGAGTAAGGCACATCTACTTCCTCTTACTCGCAGATATCGCGATTCTCATAATCCTTTCAAGGACAGCTATGGTGAGGATTTGAGGAACAATAGTATCTGAGTTCTTTGTGTGGTATCTCAATTGCTTCGCTACCAAATTATGTCCCAGCCCCAAGCGATTTCCGCCATTGTCATTCGCCATCAATTCATAACCCCAGACCCGTAATAGCATATCCTACAATGTCCCCTCGCATCCAAGGACATCCCAATAATCCACACAATAACCACCTAGCTGATCTTCTTGTTGGTAGTAGCCGCACGTCCCTGACTACGCTGATAATAAGTATATCCAGCGAAGCCAGCAACAAGAACACCAATAACGACAATATTGCCTGTTTGAACAATCTGCATTAGCGTTTCAAATCGCAGCAAAAGATTCGGCGGGGCACGGAATGTACTTACTCAAGAGGAATTTTACCAAACCCTCGAACGTCTGCGCGAGACCCGAGATAGCGGTTCCGACGGCCGCAAACGCGGTTTGTATGACGCCGAGGAAGGCATTGAAGATTGATTGGAAGACGGCGACGATGGAGCCGAGAACTGCGGTGAAGGCGTGGAAGATGGAGGAGACGAAGTTTCCGAGGGACTCGACGAGGGAAGGCATCTTGTGTTTGGTTTGGACGAGGCTAGAATACTATTAGATGGCGAAGCTTGTAGAAGGGTTGGAGCGAGGTAGGTAGGTACTTTTATAAATGTAGGGTGGTTGCTTTCGGAAGTTCGATTGTAGAATCAAGGTGGTTTTTTGTTAGAATGTTACGGTTTCGTTCAACACGAATGTGATATAAAGCAAGCGCGAGGAGCATGTGGCGCGAACTTTATATATACCCCAAGTTCAGGATCAGGATCTGTGGCGCCAGATGACTTCACTCTAATTTCCAAACAACCGCAGGCAGACGGCTGAAAGCAGACCAGATCCTCCAGCGAAGCAATTCTTTGTCCTATCAACATGCTCTTGAACCCTGCATTTGTAGTTGCGTCATGGCAGCGGGAGCGGGTGCCCTGATTTTGCGTCGTCACTGAGCAATGATCAATCTGCCTTCACACACCTGCTAAAACTTGCCGGCCATGCATTTCTTACATCGACTTCTTATTTGTCCATGTTTTCGAGAAGAATGGTCGGAAAGGTAGCTACGTCAGTGGCTATCGAATGACAAGGGTCCCCTGCGAATGCGGGGTGCCAAGCCAAGCAACGGATAAAGTCTTGGCAACTTAAATTTTCAACAACTGTGAATTGCTTCATTTCTAAATTTACATCTCCGAAGATGTGCTTCTCAGTGCCTCTTCTGTCCCATCTAACACTTTTATAATCACTGAGGCTGGAATGCTCGCCAAGTCACGTACCTGCCTACCTAGTTCTCACTCACTCGGGAGCTAGCTGCTTCGGCCAGGCTGATCGAACTTCAAAGGTGCAAACACGTTCCTGGTTATACCAATGCATCTATAATAAAGGTACTTATTAATCATTCATTCTCACACTATAATTCTACACCACTTTATCTCTGAGACAGATACCCCAAGCCCAACAAATTCACACCAAACCAACCCATCCAAGTTTCAACCTGCAGGCCCACAGGCAACAACAGCTGAGTGAGCATTTCGCAAAGCA
>QGMF01000774.1:0-17446 GCA_007821475.1 Lachnellula arida
AAACACAGATATAGAAAACACGAGCTCCATTTCCCCCATCTATCCATCTCCAACCCAACCTAAGAAAAGATCAACTCCACGCCCCATTCATCCAGCAACAACACACCTTCCATTCATCTTCACTCCACATCCCCATCCACATCCCCATCCATATACCCATCCATACCAAAATTAGACTTCCCCAACCCTCGTATCGTATCCTACATACTCCACTCAATCCCTAATGCAGGTACCGTACATACTCCTATATACCCAGTCAACTCTCCTTCTACATCCAGAAAAAGATCAGATCTGTGTAAAGCAAGCACTTGTACCTCGTATTTAGGCACATCGTCCCGAGGCTAAATTGTACTGTAATGTATGATGTATCCCGTCCACTTGGTCCTGGGATATATGTATGTATATATATATATATATTAAATGATCTGCGATTACGCAGCGCTGCAGCTTGCGGCATATCCTGGTACTTATACTGGAAGGTACAGTTTTACGAGGTAGTACTGTAGTGGGTTCGGGGTTTCTGGATTGGGACTTGGGGACGAGATGAGTTCTGGTGCTCCGGGCTATTATTATTGGGAGGGAAATCAAGGATGCGTGGATTGACTATATGCGGGTATAGGGCAATTTGTTTAGGGGGGAGGTTAGAGATGGATTGTTTGTAAGGAGTGTTAATTGAGGGAGGACCTTGAACTATGAGCGCCGCGAGGTCGGATAAGTTGAGTTACCTTTTCTACTTCATAGTATCGCCCAGTGAGGGAGGGATAAACGCAAAGGTTATATCATGGCTTTTTGCGATTGATATTATCGAGATTGTTTGTATACCGTATTGACGAATGTAGAGTACGGACCGGTACCGTGAAGAATTCCAAACCCGCCTTCACATCACCATACCCTACACACAGTACTCCCTCGGTACAGAGCACCTCGCGGAACATCATCGTCCTGGAACGGAGCAGGGCCTGATGCAGATACAGTACAGTACCAAAAACACCACACCACACCACACCACCATCCCACCACCCCACATCTTATCAGCTGCCCTGCCCTGTCCTGTCCACCTGCTGGCTGCCTCCATACGGAACTTGGGAAAGGTGGACCGAGCGAGTGGATGTCATGTAATACCGCGCGTTTTAAGGTTATGGGTGGGATCGGACCGGACCAGGCCAGGAACAATTCGTGCTCCGTATGCGTCCAAACCTTCTATATTATTATTATTCAGGGTCCATATTCAGGGTCCATCTCGTCGGAGACATATCTGAAAGTAAAATGAAGCTATTGATTAAGGTGGAGAACTATTCATTGATGATGTTAAGGGGGAGAAGGAGGCGAGCTTTGGCCGTTTAACGGTTCGGTAGCCGGCAGAGGATAAGGTAAAAATGGGGGCCGTATACAGTACTGTAAAGAGAACCCTTGATGTGACATCGCTTGTCTACTTTGAATAGAAACATGAGGTCATTGATGCCGATCGGTTCCTCACTTGAGTTTGTAGATTACAGATTGATGGAAACCCCACTGAAAAGATAAAAATAAGAAAGATAATCCGATTCGAGCTTTTGCTTCGATCATCCCATCCGTGTTCCGAAGTATGTTACTTTGTGATTGTTTCTATTCAGGCCAACAACCTTGCCATGGATGGCGAGTGCTATGTCATGTATGGCGACGGGGTGGCAAAGAGTGCAACATGACACGATGTGGTCCAATTAGAGTAAATATTGTAGCGATTAGGGGTGTTCTCCAGATGTGGCTGTGGGCTGTTTCCCGCATCATCTTGGAGTTGGGCTTGGCAACGAAATCGAAATCGAAAATCGCATCTCTGTTCAAACCTTGCAAACTTTATAGCGGCCACTGCTGTGGCTGGTGTTGCGACTTGGCAGTTGAAACGGTGACAAGTGAAGGCGATCCTCTATTAGAAGAGAAAACCATTCTTTCAGCGGTGTGACGTAATTTTGAGACTCTCGCCGGTTGACACTGACAGCGCACCGTTTTATAAACCGCTAGAACCCATAAAAGAGAGACTATTAGGGCTGAGAAGATGAGATGATAGGCCTCGGAGCCATTCACTTCTCCACCCGAGCCACTCTCCTCCAGCCACAGTTCAAACAACGTGACTGGCCGCACGGGTGTTTCAGAATATGCGCAACCCCAGATTGCCCAAATTGTATGCGAAGTCTTTGACGGTCTGGACCTGATCTTCAAGACCCCTGGTGATTGGATCTGACTGCATTCAGTGCATTGCCAGTCGCATAAGATTGAATGGCGAATCGATTATAGCGTGTGAGGTAATAATAAAAGAATGACCCCATTGCCCAGCAGTGAGCAAAAGAAAGCACACATTAAACCGAGTATCTGTATCTATGCCGAGTGAGTGAAAAGCGGAAAAGAAAAAACGATGACGGAGGTGGCGCTTGTCATCGACTTCTGCATGCAGTTTGAACTCGAGGTCAAGGTCTTGCTTGGGACGTTGAGAAAGAGCCGCATTTAAGGAAGTAATAGGCAAAAGGTACTCCGTAGGAAGCAGAAAGGTATGATTGGGTCATACTCGTAGTGGTACAGTACGGAGTAGTGACATGTCTGAGAGAAAGTTCAGCATGGATTCTCGGATGCGGATTGGTCTCCGATACTCTGTGGCTGATCTGTGGCTGATCTTTGCTTTCAAGCCACGCAAGCACTTTGCCACATCTAAACTGATTAAAGAAATGATTACCCTGTTACATAATGGTTCATGAGGTTAATTACCTCCGTAATCCAGTATGGACCCTTGATGCCTCCTAGGTACATACAGTACTCGTCGTTCGTTGTCGCTTCACCACAGTAATATTCTCTCGCGCTCTCGCCCGTTTTGAAAATTGAAAATTGAAGGATCGAATTTGAGAATTCGATCGTCCAGGTCCCTTCCTGCTAGGCAACCCCTGCCACCCACCCTATCACCCGCGAAATGATGTGGGATTTGGCGCAGATGTGACACTCCCCTCAAATTTGCACATCTCTGTACCGCCAGCGGCTGTAAAACGTAGGGCCGAAGCCCACCGTCCTGTAATGTTAGAGGACGCCCTAACTGCAACCTAGTCCGTTGTTTACCGGCTTTGGATAAAACGTTTCGAGCTCGTTTGGCTGTGCAGCCTGTGCTTTTCCTTTGATAGTCTCGGAGAGTAAAGTTTCGGTACGACAATGTCTCGCATAGCAGGCGGTTTCTTACTGGCGGGCTCATACTGAGGTAGGACTGGTAAGTTCAATAACCATGAGCCTACGGAGACGGAGGTACTCCGTATAGGTAGTAGTTTGCCGAATGCCTTATAGCGGCCCATGGATGGGGACTCGAAATCAATCAGATGACTACCATCTATGCTTATGCCAAAAGGTTTGCAGTAACGCTTAGGCTGTTTGGTTTTGTGTTTTGTTAGTGACGGCATGGTTTATTAAATCTCGAAGAGTAATCTCACTCTGGCTTGCCAAGCATTGGAGGTGCCGGTAGACGGAGTATACGAAGTAGCCATTGTATTGATGTAAAGGCTAGACGAGGACCTCTCGGCCTCGTCCTGAAGGTTTGGTTTCTCGAGGGAGAGTGGCAACATGGCAATTGATGCTGATCAAAGTGGCCAGTGATCAAAATGACACAGAGATCTTCAAAAGTACAAAGTACTTTGAAGTATAAGGTTGTGGCTTTGTGGCTGTGTTTAAAGGACCGGTCTAGGTGAGGTTTGTAAAGACTTCTTCTGGAACTCCGCATTCCGTATGAGCTGAACAGATGGAGTAACGGGTGGGCAATTGATCTCTGTCTTCATGACAAGCCACTATGGTTGGTGGCACTACAGAACATGGGCGCCTGTACTCCGTACTGTGTAGAAAGTGACAAAGAGAAAGAGAAAAGCTACTGTGAAACTAAAGTACGCGGAGCTCTTCCCACACCCCGTGTCTCAGCTCAGAGACCTGATATTGGGTGACTGGTACCTGTCGATTGATTGATACCGTACTCCAGGAGTGTCGCGACATAACATGGAGTGGAGGGCGACCCGAAATGTATGGCATTATTTTCAAAAAGGACTTCCTCTTCAAGTCGCATCCCAAAAGTGAACAAGCATCTTGCCCACTACCAGTAAGGCCTCGGGCTCCGAGAGTCTCTCGCCACCTATGTGCTGATCGCTTCCCCATGAGGACTGGCTGTGGCTGAGGACGCGCTGGCCATCTTCCCCGATGGGCTATCGTCGCTGCTTTTCTCGTCGGCTCGCTCGAGCATCGAAAAAAGACGCGCACCAGGCTTTGGCTCTGGTCCCACATCGCGTAGTGCTATCAAGCCCCAGCTAGACCCCCTCCCTTGAACAACACCTCCCTAGTAACTAGGTAGGTACCTTACTCCGTACCTAGGTAGCTATACTACTACTGTGCCAGAACTGGATGCATGTCCCCTATTCTTCTATCCCGCTCCCTAGCAATAATACAGTAATAGGCAGGGACCCAAGGGGCCAAAGGGGAAAAGGCCTACGGGAGTACTGTACGGAGTAGTAGTAGTAGGTACGTGGGGCCACCGCTTCCACTTCCACCCCCCTTCCATTTCTGCACTTCCTCCCACTTCTACTACTACGGAGTATACTGTAGCTCGCTCCATCTGATCCTCGTACTCGCCGTATGGACCCATGCTCCCCCCCCATGCCATTGTTTTGAGATCTTAGTGGAACTTACCGTCATTCCTCTCCATTCAGCCATCATATAATATCAGCCTCTTCCTCCGCTACTAATTTGCTATGCTACGAGTCCTTCACGACGCTCAAAAAGACTGACAACTTCCTTTCCCTTCACGCTCGCTACCACTACTATTTGGTCACTTGCATGTCACCATCAGTCATATTCACATAATTCCACGGAAATATATACACGTCCACAACCCATCTCAGCTATTCGCACTTGAAGGTACCTCTTGTCAAGCTGTCGTCTCCAAATTAGATGAGCTGTACCCAGCTCACCCACAAATCTCCAGATGTTTCGCAACCGGTAAGCCTACTAAAATCCAGACGATGATATGAAAGATGCAGGCTGCGCGCCCAGACATTATGCCTCTATATTGTTGCGCAACTGGAGAAAACTGGAAGCAAGACAGAGCTGAGAGCTGACCTTTTCGCGCACCAGGACATCTTCACAAAAGCCAGGCGATGAATTCATCGCAAATTTCCGTCAAACTTTCCCAGAGGTCGCAACGACAACGGCGGGGACAAGTTCTGGAAATACCTCTCTTGGCGATGCAATCGCCGGCGGGCCACTACTGGACCCAAAGTATGTATATATCATACGTCTTTCCCAAGCTAAACTAGCTTGCCTTCAAACTCCCTGCTGCCAATCCCGATTTCCTCACCATGAGCTCTATTTATGATTTTGCTGACACTTCTCATCAACAGGCATAACAGTCTGGGACATGATGATATGAAAGATCTTGATCCTACGCCTAGAGCGCAGAACGAGCCATGGCGCTTCACACCTTCTCTCCTCGATCCGAACTCGTTCGCCTTTTCCAATTTCGCAAACCAACCGCCTGGCTACTATACCCCTACTCCAGGCGGTACCAACACATTATATCACAACCAGGCTGGTGATCTACATACTCCTGGGATGGGCATGGGCATGGGTCTTGGAACCCCTCTTTCTATGCCCGCCTCTTCTGATGGGCTTCATGCTAGCACCATGATGGATATGTCTGGATTTGGTCCCCAATTTCACAACTATAATCCGTTTGGCCAGCAACAGCATCACCACCACCAACAGCAGCCGCAGCAGGATTCATTCGCACCCTCCTCTTTCGTACACCAGGACACGGGTTACGAGACAATGGACCATGATGGGTCGCCCATGGGCGATGAGGGCCGCATGGGATCAATGGAGTCAAATCTGCAGCATCATTCTCCTGTCATGGCTTTCCAGCCTACACATTACGATGCGGCAATGTCTGCCCAAATGCCCCCATCTGCGGAGAAGTTTCGCTTTCATGTTACTATGAATGCCCCAACCGCCATGGTCAAACATGCTGAAGAAATCCCGATAACCTATCTCAACAAGGGTCAGGCATATTCGATTTCAATCATTGACACTGCTCCCGCAACACCATTACCCCCCGGGTCGAAATACAGAACATTCGTGCGAATTTCTTTTGAGGATGAGCAGCAGCGACAAAAGCCTGCGACATGCTGGCAGTTATGGAAGGAGGGGCGCGGAACAAACGAGGCCCATCAGCGTGGAGGCAAGCTCCAGGCGGTTGAGTATGTCGAGGCAAACCAGCCTGCAGAGAGTGATGATAAGAGAACTCGAGTAGATCTGGATACCGCATCTTTCGATGGATTCTCGGTTGTATGGACACCTGGCGCGAATGGCTCTTCAGAATGCAATATTGCCGTCCGGTTCAACTTCCTCTCCACTGACTTTAGCCATTCCAAGGGTGTCAAGGGGATTCCTGTGCGACTTTGTGCGAAAACCGAGACTATTTCAAGCGGCTCGCCTCGCGCCGGCACGGAAGTCTCGGAGGTCGCGTTTTGCAAAGTCAAGCTTTTCAGAGACCATGGAGCGGAACGGAAACTTTCGAACGACGTCGCACATGTGAAAAAGACTATCGACAAGCTTCAGCAACAGATCGCTCAGGCCGAGACTGGCATGAAGGACTTTGGCAAAAGGAAGAGAACTGGATCGGTCTCCACTAAAGTGCAACCCAGTCAGCGCCCGGGTAAGGTTCAAAAACATAAGAGAACATGGTCAATTTCATCAGCATCCTCCGGGGGAAGGTTGCCTGTTGAAGAGGATCTTCATTTCAAGCTTCAGACTATGCAAGACATGTTCACAAGCACGAGGCCAGTTAGTATCTTGTATCTCCGCGGATCAGAAGAGGACGATCCAGATCTTCACCCAGTCGCCCTGGTCGGTGAGCCCTTGGATCTGACAAAGGTGGACTCGAGAGGGAGCAACTTATGGCAACAGAGGACTAGCGACCACAGCTCTACAGCCGGAACCTCTTCGTTTGTCTCCCCTTCTCCAAGTTCCACCTCTCTGCAGTCCCAGGGTCGAGCTGGCACTTCAGCGACGAATGCTGGCGGCCAATGGGATCTCCAGTCGTTAGCACCAACAGATGTAACCTCGTCGAATCCTCAGCAGCTCGCAAGCCCACCGGATCAGCTCACCAAGATTCCCAAGACTGACGAAGCTGGAAGCTTAAGTGGGTGGATCGAAGCTTTGGGAGTGGATTCTTCCTACAAACCGCCCATTGTAGAACGAATCATTAAGCCTGTGGCCTGCTTCTATATTCTTCATCGCGATTCAGTTCAGCCAGATAAGCACGAGTATTACAAGGCTGTGTACCTGATGCAGAGAACCCTGAAGGATTTTACAAATAGCATTGCGGCCAAATGGAACATGGAACCGACAAAGATCTTACGAACTCTCCACGTCCTCGACCGTGGTCTCGAGGTCGAAATGGACGATGATGTTATTCGCGAACTCGCCGAAGGCCAGGACCTTATTATGGAGATTACAGAAATCCATGGCCAGGTCAAACGCGAATGGGAAATGTCGGTCGATGCCGGTGCGGACAGCGAGGGATACGAACTTCGCTTAATGTTTTAATACTTTTGCTTTTCTTTCACTTCTTTTGCTTATTTTTACTTTTATACCCAACGACCCCAATATGGTCATGTAATTGTTACGACCAGCATCATGTATTGACCTAAGGGTGGGCGGGAGAGCTGTTTTCAAAGGCGTCAAATTGCTTTCTAAGATACCAGTTCCATTCATTGGAACACCTTTCCTCGAGATCCGTCCTTCACAATTCCGGCAAACGCCGTGCATGAAGGGGTTAGGATATTTCTGATGCCGATGCCATACATAATGTGGAAGGCTTTTAGGCTTTGCTGGGAACTTTTCCCTTTTCTTCTCGCATATACTTTGTGGGCCCAAACCCATTTTTTACATTCATTTCATGGCTTGTAATCATGAGCAACGTACAAGACAGGCTAGACAGGACGCATGATATAAGGAGCTACGACGCACACGATTCTTTTTGATCCTCTCAAATTTTGGGCGTTACTCATGAAGCCGCAAGGAGAAGTACACGGATGATTAGGCGTATTCGATCAATGGCTACATTCACATGAGCAGGGACAGCAAGATCAAGATCAAACCGCAAATACAATACTATCCGATTTCACACCTCACCAAGAGTTTTTTTTGCGTGACTTTCTGATTAATTTCCGAGCTGAAAATATGTCAAGCCTCGACCGGCGCCAACGTGTAGTGTACTAACTAGCACTCGACAAGGAGCTTTGAGCTTTGGCGGCACGGCAACCTCAAGCGCGACTAAAAAGAAACGGCTGTCACTTCATATCAAACTTTAATCAGAGGCACGCTCGTCCCTGAATTTCCTTTTCCTGACGCTTCGGGCTGATGCGGTCCCGACACGTTCAGGAGAAGGCCCGCACTCATTGGCCGAACAACTTCTCGATGACGACGTTCTTCACTTCCCCCGCAGCTCGACGATCTTTCTCAGGGCCAGAACCAGACTCACCGATCGCCTCCCCTCACGAGATTTCGGCTCAGCCACAGTGCGATCAACAGTGCAGCTTATTTGGGTTAGTAGTGGCGAGTGCTATCCTACCTGGCCTAGCACGTACTCGTAACGTACTTTACTCTCTCAAGCCATTTTCGAATCCGCAACACGACATAAAACTACCGAAGTATAACTAGCCCAGCCACAGCAATACATACCAGTATCTAATATAAAGCAAAGCCAGCCTTCTCGTTACCAATTGCCGCAAAAAGGATTATTCTTGACTAGGCGCGACGCGGTCCTTCGGTTGTTTTCTCGGGCGTCCGCTAGACGGGACGAACGGGGGTGGGAAAATCGAGGCGGCGCGACGCCGGTCCCTAGGTACCAGTAAAAATAACGAGTGATCCGGCCCAAACTAACGGTCGGGGCGTTAGATAGAATAGAGCACTACTGTTCCGTACTCCGTAAGAAACGAACGAAGCTCTTGCTGCTTTTCTCGTGTCCACCTGCACGAGCCAGAACGATGGTAGAGCCTAGAGGTAGGTGGACGTGGATGTGGATATGGAGGATGTGGATGTGGATGGATATGGATGTGGAGGAAGCTCG
Source organism: Lachnellula arida (assembly GCA_007821475.1). Classification (NCBI taxonomy): domain Eukaryota; kingdom Fungi; phylum Ascomycota; class Leotiomycetes; order Helotiales; family Lachnaceae; genus Lachnellula; species Lachnellula arida. The sequence continues at coordinate 9,119 of QGMF01000774.1, forward strand.
GAGGAAGCTGTCAGGGACGAGGACGAGATCGAAAGAGAGTTCTTCTTCCTGCGTCTACTCTTCTTACGGTACTGCACTGCACAGCTGATCAAGGATCCTGTCGGGCTGATATAGACCAATTATCTAGCTTGGCTGGGCTTGGGAAGCGGTGATCAGTGGTGGTGCCAGCGCATTGCATTGCTGCATAGCGGGAGCGGGACAGGACACCCTCCGTACATTAGACTGTGGCATGGGCATGGCTTATGGCATAGTAACACGGTAAGTGCCTCCGTAGGGTATTGGAGCACAAGTCGGTCAGCCGTTTTAGCGTGAGGCTTGAGGGAAAGGGAGGGACTAGACGTGGGGGTTGTGGTTGTGGTGTTCTGAACTGTGGCACAGGCAGAAAGAAGTGAGCCTGACATTTCCACGTGAACGGAGTAGTTGTTCCGGCGAGGGACGGGACCCAACAGCAACGGGTTCAAACCACGCTGCTCTAGAGTAGAGTAGAGTAGCTTGAGGGCCGGTTCATTCGTCCATGTGGCTAGAACCATTCGAGGGTCTAAGCCACAGTCAAAGAGCGAAGTGAGCGCCACAGCACAGGTAGACCGGCAGGTGATTGTCGGTGGTTTGATACCGGTAGGAAGATCGACAAGTGACGAACATGTATATCTGGATTGGTGGGGGATCGACCAATAGGTTATCTAGATGTTACCATAGGTCAGCCAGAATCGATCGTTTGTACTTCTAGAAGTACTGGGACTCCGAGTCCGAGTACGAGTACAGCAGTGGTAACTTGCCAGTAAGTAAAGTTCAGTACTCCGTACTGTGGCTGAGCTCTACTGTTAAGCACGGGGCATTATACATTATAGGTATAGTTGATTTCCCCTAAGAATGTTTACTTTGGGGTTATTTGAACTTTGAATCTCGATCTTAGTTAGTAAATGAGTGATCGATTCTTTCCGCATCCGATCTTGGAAACTCTATCTGTTGTTGCTTGGTCGACGGACCTGACTTCTGGACTCTAGAGGGGTTCGCGAATGGGGTGTAGAGATGCCCCTCATTTTCTCCTTTAAACCGGAACTAACTTTGAAGCTGTGCTGTGTTAATGGTAAGGCTCACGTGATCACGTGGCTATATATTCAGGTGAAGTGCTCTGGAGAAGCTATGTCTACCTACTTGGAAAGCACGAAGAGCCCGCTTTAGCCCATTCTTCTGGTGCTCTTCTGCATATCGGATGTGACTGTGGCTCAGGAACCGCACCTGAACGGCCTCATAGCGTGAACTGCATAGAGAGAGAACGTAGGTTGAGGGTTGAAATGTTTGTGAGATGTAACTAGCGATATTGGGGATCGAAACGTATGACTTTCAGGACTGGAGGGGTAGGTTGGGTAGTGGGTAGTGATATCGAGAAGGCAGGTACAGGTGCTGGTGCTTATTCGGCGGCGGGGATATAATGGGGGGTTTGGTGGTAGAGTGAAGGGTGTGAGGGAGACGGTTGAAAGGGTTGTTGGCTGTGCTGTGTGCTGGAGAGTAGAGGTTGGGGATTGGGCGTAGGGATGGGGTGTAGCGCGCTATTTTGGGAGTTTTATAGAAATGGTTGTTCTGAAAATGGTACATTGTAAGGTTGAGACGAGCGGAAAGAAATGTACATGATGAGACAACAGAGGGTCAATCTCTCACTCTGAAAAACATTCCGGGATGATCAGAGTGTTCGGAGAAAAGTATACAATGTTGAAATGTCTTTACTTAAAGTACGTACAATGCCAGACTTTTTCCAATGACAAATCTACTTGCTTCCAGAAGAAGCCGCGCGGGGCATAACATATACACTCATTCCTAGCGGAAACAGAGAAGATAGTACGATGAGATCGATGGCGTGTAAGCAAGTAACCTCATTATGCTACACTGTGTATTTATCAGCCGCATTTATGACTGAAAACCAGAACTGCTCTGTAGTGGGTATCGTACATAAAGAATCGTGGAAACTCAACGTCACTGTCGATCACATATTTCCCAGGTCCTGCGTTAGTTGCGCCCCAATTCCCTACAAACATATCCATCTTTATCAATCACCGTGGTCCCAAACCATCCCGAATAGATTCCGATAGAGTGCGCCAGTCCAGACCACCGATAGAACGGCCATTTGCACCCTTCAAGGCCAATGATTCAGTGAACTTGCCAGTCCCAATCTTCCTCATCATCAGCGTATCCTTGCCCTTGCTAAGCCCCCGACCATCGCCTTGAAGCAGATACTCCTCGAACCATGCTTCCTCCTCATCTGAGAATGGCAAGTTAACGAGCTCAACACTTCGATCAGCAATCGTTGCTTTTGGCGAGTTGTGGATGACGAGAGAGATGAGAAATTCGAATAGGTGTCTCCGAGTATGTTCGGGTTGGCTCCTGGAGTAATATAATGCTTCCGTAACACTGCTTGTCGCAATTGCTCTAAAGATGCACTGTATCGCTCTTGATTCTTTCAAGACTGGTTGGACGGTGTGGTAATAAGCCAGCGCTAGATGCAGTTCATTTTTCCGTACTAATAATTCTACAATGTCATCCTGGAAAGTAGGTATCAGTGATGCATGGGTCAAGTATTCCAATGCTTTCTAAGACTTGTTAGCGTACGGCCGTTATTGAGAAAATGAGACGAACGTTGAAATCCTGTCGGTCCAGATGCCATAAACCCTTCATGTATATCGAATACTTTGGAGGTAGGAAAGAGTTCCTCTCAAACTCAGAAGAGTGAAGTCTCCTCCTCGTGGGAAGATCGATGTTGAGAATTACATAGTATAGTACGGAGATTTTATGATGCTCCAAACCCGAACTCTCGACGACAGCTTTGTGGAGGTTTCTGAGATCGCTGTTTGACTTGGGAGGATAGTATTTCGAGGCTGTTAAAGAAAGTCAGTATGTGTTGAAAGACAAGGGCAAAATACCTTTACTTACGTCTCTTTATTCCCAGCAGTTTCATGACACTTTCGATAAATTGCACCTCAAGGTCCTTCTTGTTCTGCACGATATATGCCACCACATCTTCCTCATATGAACATTCGGGGTTGAAGGAGAAGACCTCGTCGAAATTCTGGTAATTTAATATGGTTGTTGCATCTGGAAGCTGATCGAGATCCATCTTGTTTCCTTCGAGGCGCAATGTGAGCTGCTCAACAACCTGGATGGATGTTTGGTTGAAGTTATTCGCGATCGCTTATCTTATCTTAGCGTCATATCATTGTTTATCCTGCGAGCGCCGAAAGTCAACATTACAACCAACCACATTACATTCGACAATCGATTTTCACGAATTCATACCCTTATTCGACGCGTTTTAACATTCTTTACGGCTTCTGGGACTCTCAGATTTGGAATTTGCGCGGTTGGAAATTGCAATCGGCCAAGTTGCGCGCATCAACGCGCTATTATCGAAAAAACTAGGCCTTCGACACGACAACTTGCACCAGATATCAAGATGTCTGAATCGCCTGTTAGGCCCACCAGGCGGGCAGCAGCAGCCAGACGGAAAGTCGTTGTGGATTCCGACGATGATGATGAAGAAGTTATGCAGTCCAAGGTGGAAGAGGATAGTGAGCCGGACTTTACACCAGCTCCCAAACGGAGTCCACGAAAGGCGCCTGCTTCGAGACGAAAGACTACGAATGTCGTTGCGAGCACGCCTCGCACTGGGGGGCGTGCAAAAAAGAGCCTTACGAAAGAAAATATAGAACCTTCCGAGATCTTTGACCCTGAGGAAACAGTTAAAGCCGAGCCAGAGTCTCCCTCCAAAAGAGCATCACCACGGAAGCGAAAGAGTGCGCCTGTTCGAGGTCGTTCTTCTAAAACACCAGAGCTTCCTCCACCATTGCCTACCCCGCAGCCATCACAATCCCCCGAACCATCCGAATTGCAAGTCACTCCTCTTGCCGACATCACAGAGACTCTAAACGAACGGCCACGAACGGCTGAAAGCCAAGATACAACGGTGATACCTATCCGACCGTTAGATACTGTTTTGGAGAAGCCTATGGATATTGTGCTTAAGTCACGGTCTATGGCTATTCCTGTGGCTGAGGATACTGGTCCTAAACCTCGGACAGTGATCACGTACTTGATCCTCACCAATTTCAAAAGTTACGCTGGCCGCCAGGAAGTTGGACCTTTTCATGCATCCTTTTCTTCAGTTGTTGGTCCCAATGGCTCCGGAAAGTCAAACGTCATCGATTCTCTCCTTTTCGTGTTTGGATTCAGAGCAAGCAAGATGAGACAGGGCAAGATATCCGCTTTGATTCACAATTCTGCAGCATTTCCAGACCTCGACTTTTGTGAGGTAGCAGTTCATTTCCAGGAAGTCATGGACCAGGTAAGCTCTATAAGCGAACGATGGTAGAACTATACTGATTTGAAAGCAGCCAAATGGAACACCCACGGTTATTCCCAATTCTGATCTTGTGATTTCACGTCGTGCGTTTAAGAACAACTCTAGTAAATACTACATGAATGGCAAGGAGTCAAATTTCACTCTAGTCACTACTCTACTCAAAGACAGAGGAGTCGATTTGGACCATAAACGATTTCTGATTCTCCAGGGAGAAGTAGAGTCAATCGCTCAGATGAAGCCCAAAGCTGCAAATGAGCATGATGATGGACTTCTTGAATATCTCGAGGATATCATTGGTACCTCCAAATATAAAACCCCTATCGAGGAATCCGCAACCGAAGTTGAGACCCTCAACGAAGTCTGCGTTGAGAAAAGTGGCCGCGTCCAGCATGTTGAGAAAGAAAAGAACGGCTTGGAAGACAAGAAAAACAAGGCTCTTGCTTACATCAAAGACGAGAATGAGTTGACAATAAAGCAATGTGGTCTTTACCAAGTCTACATCAACGAGTGTGGAGACAATCTTGCAGTTACGGAAGAAGCTATTGGCCAGATGCAAGCACAACTCGACGCTGAGCTGGAAAAGCACCAAGGAAACGAAGACGGGATCAAGCAGCTCGAGAAGCAGTACAAGAAAGGGCAAAATGAATACGAAGCCCTCGACAAGGACACACAAGCCATTGTCAAGGAGATGGCCAAATTCGACCAGGAGCACGTGAAGTTTGAAGAGAAGAGGAAGTTTCTGACTGGCAAGCAAAAGAAGTCGGAGAAAGCAATCAGTACAGCAGAGAATGCTACGGCCGAAGCGGAATCGACTATTGAAACCTGCAGTACCGAAATCGAGCAATCTTCCCAAGAAATCACTGCCATGGAGAAGCGAATGAAAGTCGAGGAGAAAGAACTGACGACCATTCGAGACAGTCTCAAGGGCAAAACGCAAGAATTTTCAGACCAGATTGCCGCAAAGCAAAAGTCTCTGGAGCCATGGAACGAGAAAATCAACCAGAAGCAATCGGCTATCGCTGTTGCTGAGAGCGAGCTTGCGATCTTGCACGAGAAAGCTAATGCTGGTGCTGTTGCTCTCGAAGAGACCGAAGCAAAGATTGCCAGCATTGAAGAAGCCCGTGAAGCTAAGCTCGCGGAACTCGAAGAGTGCAAGTCGGAGCGGAAGAAGCTGGAGAAGGAGGCCACCAAAGTACAAACTGAGCTAACCCAGGTGTCACAAAAAGAGCCAGAGATTCGATCTCGGCTGTCTGGCGCACGGCAAAAGGCTGATGAGGCTCGTGCTAGTCTCTCGAATACACAGACCCAGGGAAATGTGCTTACGGGTTTAATGCGATTGAAGGAATCTGGTCGAATTGAAGGTTTCCACGGCCGATTGGGCAATCTGGGTACCATCGATCAGAAATACGATGTTGCTATTTCTACTGCTTGTGGAGCACTTGATAGCTTTGTCACCGACACCGTGGAAGGAGGCCAGCAATGCATTGAGTATCTCCGAAAAACGAACCTTGGTAGGGGCAACTTCATGTGTCTGGACAAGCTTGGAAACAGGGACCTGTCGGAAATCGAGACTCCCGAAAATGTTCCTCGTCTCTTTGACCTAATCAAGGCCAAGGACGAGAAGTTCCGACCGGCCTTCTTTCACTCGCTACAGAACACTCTTGTTGCAAAAGATTTAGCACAGGCAAACCGCATCGCCTATGGTGCCAAACGGTGGCGAGTAGTCACTCTCGACGGACAGTTAATTGACAAGTCCGGTACTATGTCTGGAGGCGGCAACAGTGTCAAGAAAGGCTTGATGTCATCTAAACTTGTTGCGGATACATCGAAAGAGCAGGTTGCGAAGCTCGAAGTCGACCGAGATGGATTGGAGCAAGAGTTCCAGAAATTTCAAGATCGCCAACGTGATCTTGAGACGAAGCTCCGAGACCTCAACGACGAAATCCCCCGCCTTGATACCAAGATGCAAAAGATCGGGCTCGAGCTTGAAAGTTCCGCAAGGAACTTGGCAGATGCTCAACGACGAATCAAAGAATTGAGCAAGGAGCACCAGCCTTCGAAGACAGATGATGGTCGGGTGGTATCTCTGCAAAAAGAAGTTGCCAAGCTCAACAAGGAGATTGAGAAGTTGCATGGCGAGACTGCTAGTGTTGAGCAGGAAATCAAAGCCTTGCAGGACAAGATTATGGAAGTGGGTGGTGAGAAACTTCGCGCACAAAGATCAAAGGTAGATGTCTTGAAGGGAGAAATCGATAGTCTGAATGAGGCCGTCTCAACGGCCGAAGTCACCCGAGCAAAGGCCGAAAAGCAGAAAACCAAGCAGGAGAAGGATCATGCAAAGGCCACTAAAGACCTCGAAACTGCGGTCAGAGATTTGGAAGCTCTGGAAGAAGACATCCAGAACCAGAGCTCAAACGCTGAAGGGTTTCAAGCTCGGGTTGACGAAGCCGAGGAGGCTCTCCGGGGGAAAAAGAAGGACCTTTCTGCTTTGAAGAGCGAACTCGACGAAAAGACTGCCGCTCTCAACGAGATCCGTGCCGTCGAAATTGAGATGCGTAACAAGCTCGAGGAAAACCAAAAGGTGCTTGGAGAGAACCAGAAGCGTTTGAGGTATTGGGATGAGAAACTTGGCAAGCTCTCTCTCCAAAACGTCAGTGACCTTGGTGAAGAGATCCCTCCTGAAGAGCTTCCATCTTACACCAAAGATGAAATTGCCGATATGAACAAGGATCAGTTGAAAGCCGAGATCGCTGCTTTGGAAGAGAAGACCCAAAACGTGAATGTTGAGCTCGGTGTGCTAGCAGAATATCGTAGACGAGTGGAGGAATACGCAGCGAGGAACGCGGATCTTCAGAGTGCGGTGGGACAACGTGATACAGCAAAGAAGCGCTGCGACGAGCTACGACGTCTTCGTCTAGAAGGGTTTATGGAGGGGTTCAGCACGATCTCTCTTCGTCTGAAGGAGATGTACCAGATGATTACCATGGGTGGTAATGCCGAACTCGAACTGGTCGATTCTCTCGACCCATTTTCCGAGGGTATTCTTTTCAGTGTCATGCCACCCAAGAAGTCGTGGAAGAACATCTCCAATTTATCTGGTGGTGAGAAGACTCTGAGTAGTTTGGCCTTGGTATTTGCTCTGCATCATTACAAGCCCACGCCACTATATGTCATGGACGAAATTGACGCAGCGTTGGATTTCAGAAACGTAAGACGCTCGCTCATCTCATTCCTACCTAAAGTCCAATCCGCTAACACACAACAGGTCTCTATCGTAGCGAGTTATATCAAGGAACGGACGAAGAACGCTCAATTTATTGTCATCTCTCTTCGCAATAACATGTTTGAGCTTGCGTCTAGACTGGTGGGAGTTTACAAGGTCAATCACATGACGAAGAGTGTCACGATTGAGAATAAGGATTACATTCGCGAAGCCGCATGAGTAATGCTAATGCTGGGAAAGGGACGGAGGAGGCGTTGCTTGCTTTTTGGGAATTGGGAGGGTGCATGTATGGCATATGATGAAGATTAATGAATTTCTATTTCCCACCTAGCTTTTGAATGGATGTCGTCGATTTCGAGCATGTTGTTGCACGGTGATTTATTTTGCTTTTGCTTTTTTGCCTTTGCTACGCTGTTTAACTACTCTCTAGGAATACAGACATGCTGACAATACAACAGTTGGATAATCACGCGGGGCTGCTCGGGACGACAGGCAATGAATGCATTTTACTCTACCTCCCTAAGCATATCACCCCTTCACCCCTTCAGCCCATCAACACCAGCACCAGCACCAACAACACCCCACACCCCTCTCCAGCCACCTAACAATCAAACTACGCCCCGCTCAACCCTCTCCAGCCCCTCTCTCTCGCACCATACCCCGTACAAGCCAAGCAAGCAGCACAATATCTCCAACTCATCTCATCTCATCTAATCTCATCTCATCTAATCTCACACACTACATCCTCAATCTA
>QGMF01000775.1:0-17400 GCA_007821475.1 Lachnellula arida
TAAAGTAGCTAATCTAGGCAATATTCTAAACGCATTATCTAAATATAAATAATAACTAAATTAATAACTAAACGACTAAATAGTATGCTCTACCTAAATATTAATAGCTATGCATAGACCGAAGGTCTATTATAATATATATCTTTATATTATAGAGTATAGTAGGGAGATACGCTAGGGTCCCTTCTAATAAGATGTGTAATTGCTAGGTCACGGCCCTCACCCTTAGAAGATCGTCGCGATCCTCAGGAGCATTACTATAACAGGAATAGAGGTTATCCCCACTTTGAATATATAAGGTGACTCGTTTAAACGAGTCCTCGATTGAAAAAGTGCTCTACTTATATTTGTAAGCTGTGGCATACAAGATTTGCCTACACCGCTTACAGGAAAGCGTACAAATTTTTGGGTGGGGCGAAAAGACTCTACTTCACATGCTAATTATGGAGTTGCCCGCGAAGGTCTGCAGGAGTTAAACAACATGGCGCGAAAGGCCTTGGGGGTTGAGAGAGATCTCTAAGCGAGCCAAGAAAGGGGCCTCACGCTAGCCCGTTCCAGGGATTTTGCACGACGCTAACTTATTAATGCATGCTTACGAATCCTAGATGTTATCAAACCATCCCATCCCCCCTTCCCAACTCAACGCTTATCAATGAACCTGATCACATTATCCAAATCTCAATCACCAGCTCCCAATGAGTGATTCCATTACACAATGGGTGCTCGCAGCAAAGCTTGCCGGACCTGCAAATCCCGCCGAGTGCGGTGTGACGAGGCGCAGCCGAAATGTACTTGCTGCGTCAAAGCTGGCATAGCATGCCAGGGCTACGAGCCCAGATTCACGTTCGTGGACGAGAATTCGAGGATTGAGCGTTCGCAGCGTGTGATGCGTGCTCAGCAAGAGGAGGAACTGCGGTCTCGGGACGAATCCCTGTCTGTAGTCTACCACTCAGCTCGTATGCCCGGGATCGAGAGACTTGCAACTAATCCTGTCCCAATGCAAATGCCGCTCAAAGCATTCTCGGGGCATATTTCAACGTCGTTTCTCATTGCTAAGGTCTTTGCCGGCAGAGCACGTTACGATGCTGCTTTCTCTGGTGTTTGCAGCTTGCCAGATACATGGTGGATTCACGAGGCGGCGAAGCAGTCGCCGAAGTCGCTACAAGCACTTGCCTCGATGTTTTTCGGTAGACACAATGCGCTGCCAGAGATGTGCTGGAAAGCCATCCAGCTATATGGAGAATCGATTGCGGAATTAAGAGCAGAATTGGCTGATGAAAGACGCAAACAATCCTTTCGGATGTTGGCTTCCATGACGGCGCTATGCATGTACGAGGTACATTACATCAATCACTGTCATGCACAAGAATCCTGCTGATAAGTGTAGTTGATCAATCTGCGCATGGGATCTGGGTGGAGAATGCATGGGGATGGACTCAGCCGCTTGATTGAGATACGTGGTCCGAGTCAATACAAGCACTTCCCAGAAAGAAGCATGTTTCTGGAGCACCGATGCATACTAGTAGTCTTGTCTTTTACCTCTTGATTTATGCTGGCTGATCAAGGTACGGCAGGTTTCAAAGGCAATCATAGCTCGAGAAAAGACTTTTCTAAGTCAACCTGTAAGGCTTCCCTTCTACTCACGCGCTGTCCTAACAACAATGTAGGAATGGAAGACAGTTCCGTGGGAAGATGATCCGCACTCAAAAATGCCCGCAGACTATCTTATAGACATTCTCTGTGATGCAGCTGGGATCTTGGCAGATCTGCTACAGCACGGCCCCGCTGGCTCATCTAAATGTTCCGATCTCAGACGAGAGACCAAGACCCTGCTTGAGGAACTGAATGATTGGTGGCGGGAATGGAGCAGCACTCACTCTCAATCCTGCCAAACGGTTTCCCCAAACCCATCAACTACTATAACCAAAGATTCAGCAGGCCCAATATTCCCCACTCTCATTCGGTATGACAGTATATGGACTGCACAGACAGTCGTCCTCTACGACACAGCACGAATAACCCTTCTCACTATGTGGGAAATTCTTTCACGGGGCCTCCCTCTAACTTTGGAAGTGCCAATATTAACGGAGCCCAACGACACGCCTCTTCTGGGCATATCATTTGATATCACAGGTCTGGCACACGAGATCATTCGGTCCCTCGAATACTGCCATGAAGCATCCTGGCGCTTTGTGGGTACTTTCTGTGTGATTCTCCCACAGGATGTGGCATTTTCGTGTCTGCGTCCGGAATCCAGGGAAAGGAAGTTCCTTGCAAGACAAGGTGCTCAATTCTTTCACGGAAATATCAGTGGTTTGATTGGGGGGGTGAGAGAGATGCCGCCAAGTGATTGTGGACTTCCAACGCCGTGGACAGAAACTGCTTCTGCATGTGTTCATTGAGTTCATGGTGGGTTGATGTGTGGAGTAGTTGCTCGTACATATACCCTGCATTGGGAATAGTCTTGTTTTCCTTCGCTAAAACAAGGGTACATCAAGGGCATATTGAGTATGGAAGGAGCCTATAAACTCTTCCGTCTTCTCATGATGGATACGGATTTCAAAGCAGTAATCTTTGATCCCCACTTGCATCTCCTTTTTTCAACATTTTCAAGCATCACAAACAAGTCCCCGGGCTGGTGATTTCAAAGCAGTCTCTCAGGCAAGAATCATTTCTCCAGCCCATCCCACCATCGAACTTGTATAAAAACATCCTATCTCTCAACTTTCATTCTTGTTTCCAATCCCAATATCCATTTCATCGATCACCAGTCATCAATCCTTGACTCAAAATGTCCCAAGCATACCAAATCCACGTCCTCGACCCCTCCCACTCCCACACCTCCCCCACCCTCCTCGACAACCTCTCCCTCACCACCCTCCCCATCCCAGCCCCAGGACCAGGCGAAGTCCTCATCCGCATCCGTGCCGCAGCACTCAACTACCGCGACATCCTCGTCGTCGCCGACTCGCCCCTCTACACAGCGCGCACCTCAGCCGGCCTAACACCCTGCGCCGACGGCGCCGGAACTATTGAGGCCGTCGGTCCTAACAGTACATGGTCCGACAGCATTGGCGAGGGGGTGTTGCTGGTTAACAACACTGATTGGATCGACGGTGACGTGGAAGTGTATAAAGTTCATCACACGCTAGGATGTGGCGGGGTGCAGGGCACGTTGAGGCAGTACGCTGTGGTGAGAGACGAGTTCGTGGTTCGGAAACCGAAGAATCTGGGGTTCGAAGAGGCGGCTGCGATGGTGAGTGCTGGGGGGACGGCGATGAATGCGTTGTTGGTGGGGGGTGTTGGGCCGGGGAAGACGGTACTAAGTCAAGGCACGGGCGGCGTTAGCTGCTATGCGATTATGGTCAGTGTTCTTCCTTTCATAAGACATTGCGCTCGTGCTAATTGAGATAGTATGCTGCTGCTGTGGGTGCCAGAGTCATCGCCACTTCGTCCTCAGACGAGAAGCTTGAGATTGCCAAAAAGCTCGGTGCATCGGACATCATCAACTACAAGACGACCCCCGAATGGTCGCTCGAGGCACTGGCATTGACGGAGCAAAGAGGTGTCGATGTTGTGATCGATGTAGCTGGAGCGCAGACGGTCGAACAATCGCTAAAGGCAACCAGACAAGGCGGCACAGTAGTTATGATTGGCTTCCTCACCGAGTCCAAACCATCGGATCTTGTACCACTCCTCCTGTTTGGTGCCAAAACCTGTAAGTCCTGATTATGTTTGCTGGGTAGCTAGTCTCGGACTGTGGCTGACATCATTGCAGTGAAGGGGATATTGGGGAATAGCAAAGTCATGTTGGAACAAACTGTCGCTCTGACGGAAGAACATGACTTGCACCCGGAGATCAATGTCTTTGCGTGGACAGACGCTAAAAAGGCTTTCGAGGCTCTGAGAGCCCAGAATTCGGTGGGGAAGATTGTTATTCGAGTGTAACGTCCAGTCAATTACTGTAGCTAGAACCCTCAGATATACCTGAATATTTGATGTAAAGGCAATATGGATACTGGAATCTTTACTTGCGCAATCATACTACAAATGTTTATATGGCGACTACCAAGCCGTTCCAGCGGAGTCCCACTTGTGCCAACGGAAAGCTTCAGGATAAATTATTAATATCCTGGCCAAAAACATTAACTCCTACAGTATTTCACGGCCTTCACCACAAAAATTCGCTACTCTCGTGGTGGATAGGAAATAGCGGCACTAGATTATAACGTGCCAGGCGGCGTGGGACATTAAAAGCCAACCATGGTGAGTAGAGTAGTATCGCGTTGATCCATCCAGCATAAGGAGCATTGGGCTTTTGTGGAGAAGGCCATAAAATACTATACTATAGGAGTTAAGCAATATTTGTACATGGTGTCTCGATGTGTGTACGAGAAATCTAGGTCGATGGATCGGTATACAGGTTTTATTCTAACGATATTCAGTTTTGGGTAAGGTAATTTACACTCTTCTCACATTTGTTAAATCATGTTTTATATCCACATATGACTTACACTAGTACTATTACCGGCATATCTATGCGTGTTTAGTGTGTGTGTTTGTGTCTGTCTGTGTGCGTTGCGTGTCCTGTGTGTACGATTAGCCAAACAGCCCCACCACAACTCACGCACCAGAAAAGTAAGGGCCCATACGGAGTACCGTAGAGTATCAAAATCTAGATTCTGTACGGAGTAGACGTGGAACTTGGGCCGCCATTGTAAGGTGGGGGTGGGGTTCTTTGTACCTGGAAGGAGTGGAGATGAATGACTAACTTAATTGCCAACAACAATACAGTGTGGTGGTGCATTACTGTATGTACGGAGGCTGTTTCTAAAAGGAGATGTACTCGGTATGCAAGGCGCAAGGAGGAAGGCTGTTCGGCCAATCAATTAATGGAGCTCTGTATTGGTAGTACTGCTGTGTTAGGTATCAATTCTTGCGAGAAGGCAGATTCTGCAAACCATACTTCCTTTGGGATTTTTCAATTGTGCGTTTTCTGGAATTGTGCGGAGGTTTGAGAGGAGCTGTAACGCTAATCAATTGAGTTCTGCTAGAGTTGTCTTGGATTAAAGAAGATGGATAGCGAAAAATCGTGACAGCCACTGAAATCTAGACTCAGACAATTTAGTTCCAAGGCACCATTTCATGGACGTATGATATAGATTCAAAGGCCAAAGCTGGCAGGAATTATTGCGTTGCGACGTATATTCTCTTACAAAATATCTATCTATCTGACAAGAACCCCCATTTTCGAAGTAGACAACAAAGAAAGGGCCACCCATGAGTATTCATTAGATTAAAAGACCTGGTATCCCAAACTCCTGCAAAAACTGCAATTTGTCCTTCACTCCTTTTAAATCATGACTCATTCCCATTACCCCCCTCCTCACATAAACATCTTCGCCAAGCTCATCGCACCACCCAGTCCACCCATACCACCCATTCCACCAAGCGGCCCTTCACCCCTATAGCTACTCCTCTCATACTGCATCCCCCCGTCTCGCCCGCGCCCAATGCCTGCCCCGCCCCCAAACATCTTCTCCAACCCAGCAGGCAGCCGGATCCCGAACCTGCCCAGCAGCCCGCTCAGCGCTCCCCCCGTCACAAGCGGCATGATGACCAGGACGAAGACCTTTATGGGATTCCGCTTCATGTAGTAGAGCAGGTCGCGCAAGAGGCGGCGCAGCTGCGAGTACACGCGCTTGAGGTATCCGCCGCGGGGTGAACGTTTGTAATACGAGGACGAGCGATGGCCGCCGCCGCTGCCTCCGAATCCTAATTGAAAATGCCAATTAGCACAAGCACAATTCCTAGTCTGGGTTGGGAGAAGAAGAGAGGGGTGGGATGTACCAAAGAACGAAGAGCGTGAAGAGTTCCGTTTTGGATCTCCGCCGAAAAAGGACGAGCGAGAGGAATTGTGCTTATGGTCCCCGCTGCCAAAGATCGAGCTAGAAGAATGGTGTCTGCTACTGCTATTGTGATGCGAATTGTGTTTATCGTGGTGGTGGCGGGAGCTCCCAATTTCTGATCCGCCGTCAAACCAACCCATCTTTCTGTCTTTCTTGGCTTTGAGCTATGGTGTTGATATGGGCCTTTCTAGAGGGATTGATCGTCAGATTTGGGGTTGTGAGGTCTCAGACCAGATCTACCACCAGTACAGATTGAGGGGAATGAGTAATAAGTAGATGCTGAGTGAAGAAGAGGGGCAGAGTGGAGCTATTAGTGAAAAGTTGATATCTTCTTGAGCTGTCTTGCAGCGGATGGTAAGCTATGAGCTTCACCGCTCATCATTGGAGGGGGCTGGTGGATAACGCTAGAGCAGGACCCCTGGTTATAGCAGCAGGGGTAAGACACGTGAGGGTCACATGATATGTGGTCTAGATTGTTCAGCGCTAGGTTGTTTGAGATCTAGATCACGTTCCACCATCTGATGAAGCCACAGTTTCAGCCACAGTGACGCAACTCGAGTCGCATCAAGACATCAAGAACAGACTCCCAAGTTATTATCACAGAGCAGCTTTCCCTCCCCTCCTTCTACCTAGATACCCTAAACTCTTATTTATTTCCTCCTGCCAATATACCTTCAACCCCACAACTGCAGGACAAACGAATAAACCCGCAACCATGTCAGGCATCGATTACTGTAAGTGAAATAACCTCATTCGCCCCCCTTCTCCCAACTAAACTCACTTCTAACAGCTTGCTTTCAGACGCCGCTCTCGGGATCAACTCTAAAGCAAGCCAACAGCAAATCAGAGATGCCTACAAGAAGTGTGTACTTTCCATCCTTATTCGCCTCCACTGCACCCCTCTAAATCCAGCAACTAAACTAACGCCTCCCCAGAGCAGCACTCAGAACACACCCTGACCGCGTCCCCTCCGACTCCCCCGAACGCCCCGAACGAACACGCAAATTCCAGCTGATAAACGACGCCTACTACACGCTCTCAGACGCAACGCGCCGCCGCGACTACGACGCCGCGCGCACGTACCACGGCTTCGGCAGCGGCGCCTCGACGGCATCTACAGCCTTCGATTCCGAGGAGGATATCCCGGACCCCGGCGCGTCTGCCTCGGGAGGTGGCGGTTTCCCGTGGTCGAGTTTCGGCTTCAAGGCGAAGAACACGGAGGAGAAGACCAAGTTCGAGAACGAGCAGTTTGGCGATGTGTTTGAGGAGATGTTGAGGGAGGAGGGCATGGCGGAGAATGGGGGCAAGCCGACGGGGCTGTTTTGGAGTGTGGTGGGGGGCTTGAGTGGGGGGGCTATGGGCTTCATTATGGCGAATTTCCCGGGGTTGGTTGCTGGTGCTGTTGCGGGGAATAGGTTGGGTTCTGTGAGGGATGCGAAGGGGAAGTCAGTATACCAGGTATTCAGCGATCTTCCGCAAGGAGATAAAGCGAGGCTTTTGAGCCAGCTTGCTGCAAAGGTATTTAGTCATGCTGTTGGGGCCTCGTGAATACAACGATTTGGGGTGGAAGAGAGGCGGGATGGGTTGTCGTGCATTGGCGCTAAGGGTTTGAAATTTGGGCTAGTGAACGGTATTTTTGGACGAGAAATGAGAAACAAGACATCCATGCAGGATCGTGGTTACGTAGCTAGATATCCAATGAAACACAATTCGCAAGAGCCCCTTTCTTCAAAAGTGTGGAGTGAAAAGGGGGCAGATTACTCGCTTAAGCGAGTTCAAAGTCTGGAGGTCCCTATAAACTCTCAGCTAGAACTTGAAAGAAAAGGTGCCTAGTGGCTTTGCTTAAGCGCGACAAATATTCAAGCTTCTACGGGCCATTGGAGTTCCCAAGCTGCAGAAACACCATAAGTACCGCCGAGTACCTACCCCGCATTAGCCAACACCCTTTTCCAAAACAGAAGAGCACTCACGCCGCAGTCGCCGCCAAAGTCTCAAACGGCTTCGCCACCGTCACAGCCGACACCATAGCCAGAAACGCAACAATGAAAACCGTGATAACAACAAGTTTGCGTACCGGCCTCGTCATAACCTCCAGGATCCAAATCGGCGCTACCAGCATAGCGGTGCCGATACCGCGTATCAGGCAAGTGATGAACCGGTCGATACGCTTGTCAGAGATGGAGAGAATGAGGTCTTTGTCGTAGGATGGCAGGCCGGGTTCGTCTTTGCGCCATAGCGGGAGGATCCGGAATGCCAGGGAGCGGTCGAGGAAGCGTCTGAGGGGCGTCTTTTGCTTGGGGGCTGCGCAGAAGAGGTCGGAGTCGTGGGTTAGGTAGTCCTGCTCTGCTGGGACGATGGCTACGCTTCCGTGGTTTGCGTGCCATGCCCGCAAGCTTTTCACGTCGGGTCTGTAGGCTTGCGGGTATGCTTTTAACTGTGTTGGCTGTATCATGAAGCTGTCTTTCGCTTTTCAGCCCTTGTCCTGCAAGACTGGGCTCATAGACGTACTATATTGTGCCAGTTTCTGAGATATCTTCTCTACTAATTCTGTGCGATCCTCACGGTCGTCTCGAAAGGATCCATTGTTGATATCGCCTGCGTTCTTCTTGCTGTATCGAGTATCGATGTCATCTAAATCTGACTCTAGCACAGAGAGTTGGTCTTGGAGTGATAAGGCAACACGACAATTGAGCGATGCAAATTTGCGGAAGATGAAAAAATCATTTTCAGGGGCTAGAAAATCTGCATAGCCTTTGTAGCCAATGTATTTCCAAGGTTTTGTTTCGATTTCTTCTTCTGTCAGCTGTTCGGTGGTGATGGACGATGCTGAGATTGGATTTGATGTCGATGTCGATGCTCGGCTAGTGGATTGGTGAGAAGTTGGAGTCGTTGAAGGTATTGGCTCCAAGCTGATACTTGGGTCAGTGGTGCTTGACATGATCTGACACCCGGTGGCAGGAAGGTTTGAATCAAGGTTTGGAGAATAGATGGTCTCCTCAAAATGCAGAGCTTGGAATAGAGCCCAAAGGCTTCATTAGAAATGGTGTTCTGTAGGTATACTTCAGCTTTCATACCGCCTGCAGCAAAGCCCAATGCAGTGTTGTGCTGTATGCGCCTATAACTCTGCCTTGTTGTCCGCCTCATTCTCTCCCACCAATCGTAAGACGAAATACACAGCCTTGTACAATACCATAAATTCTTGTTTTTCCTTCCTCCCAGTCAAACGTCCCCCAACAAAACGTATTTTGCTGCATTAATTTCCAAATCGTACTTGTTCATTCATCGGCGGTACAAATCTTCCCAAAGTCCTAAAATGGATCAAACTTCAGATGCAGCGGCAACTTCTGACGCCAAGGAACAGGCTCGTCGTACATTCGAGGAGATATCTCAAAGCCTAGCTTCCACGAACAAGTCCACGGATATCAAATCCACTGCAGAAATTGCTCCAGATGTTCAAGAGGTCGCACGACACGTGGTGCGCCGCGGTGCTGTTGTGCAAGCCGAGCCACCACCTACTCCTTCTTCGAAGCCCAAGTCTACGAATGAGAAGAAGAAAGGGAAAGGAAAGGACATGGAAAAGGGAAGAGGGGGTGGGGGAGACGATGGAAGTGATTCCGACGAGGAAGGGGGAAATCGAAAGGGAGGATCTGATCGTGATGGAGTCGCCCGTCGCCGCCGTACAGAACCGGCGTCCACCCCCCAAAGCGCTTCCACATGGCAAGACGATTTATCTCCCGATGAGCGTGAGAGGATGGAAAACCTCAGGAACCTGCGAGCATTGGAGCCACAATGGGAGCAAGCAAAAGAACGGCGAATGGAGCATCAAGCCAATAGAAGACGCAAAGAGCTATTGCTCGTGGAGTCTTTAGACACATCAACCAGAGAGGGCTGCCAGAGAAACCTGGCTAAACTATCCGATGTCGCGAAGTTCGATGAGGCTACACTGTACTATCTCTACCAGGCATCTCCGGAGTTGAGCCACCAGAGCCGAGATCCAGAGCCCGACACTTTGCAAGACTTTTCGATTCGTCGATTTGAGGAAAACCTTTTGATTAAAAGTCGGCCGTACCTACCGGTATTCCCAGAGCTTT
Organism: Lachnellula arida; assembly: GCA_007821475.1. Classification (NCBI taxonomy): domain Eukaryota; kingdom Fungi; phylum Ascomycota; class Leotiomycetes; order Helotiales; family Lachnaceae; genus Lachnellula; species Lachnellula arida. The sequence continues at coordinate 10,001 of QGMF01000775.1, forward strand.
ATTTGGAGATAGCCATGCCAGTGGATATTCAGCAAGCATCGCGAGTAGCAAAACTATGGGATACAGAACTTCGTCAGCTTCGGTCGCCCTCTTTCGTGGGGGGTTTAAGTGTGCTAGAACTCGAGAACATGCAGAATGAGATTCACGGACATGAACGATATCTCTCTGAAGCAACTCTTCTTTTGGAAAATAATTGGTTTGGCAAATACAGCCAAGATTTGGAACGCCTTCGAAAAGCACAAACATATCTGGGTCAGGTTAATGTTAGAGACCTCCAGAAGGGCACTTTCAGGAACCAAAACCCTTTGGAAAGAAGTCAGCAAAAGCTCTCTTGTTTGAGAAGGAGGTTCAAAGACATAGCTGATGTTCAGGGGACAACACATTGGGACGCGATGTTTAAACGTCTCTTCTTGATGCCGCCCACTGGCAAATATTTCACGCGATATGAAGCGAGATACGTGATCCATCTCTTTCAAGATTTTAATTTCTACAAAACCGGGGTATTTGGAGAAGAAGCTGAGCTAGCAGCTCAGTCAACCATATTCAAGGAAGGGGTTTTGTGGCGCGAGCTGCAAGCTTCCGACGAGTCAGGTAGCCCAACACAGGGATACAAGAGAGTTATGGAAAAGCTCTTCCCCGACAATATCAACAAGAACCCACATTTATCAATTCCGAACAAGATACACAATGGGGATATCTCTCAAGCATTTCTTCAGAATGTGGGGACATCTGAAGTTTCTGCGGTTTTGTTCAAGTATGGGCGTCCATTTAGTATCACCGGAGTCGATCGAGCAGACTTGCATGCTATGGGCTGGACGAACGAGGCCGAAGCCGGTGATTTCGAGCCTGATCATGTATACTGGAGATATGAACGGGTGAAATCTGAGAAAGATTTCATCTTCAAAGTGAGCATCGATGGAGCAATCAAGGGCATCTGGACTCCCAACGGCGACATTAGTTGGGAACTAAGCATGGACTTATACGCGGTCATGGGACGCACACAAGGAAGCAGTTCTGAGCCAACAACTTCTGAAGACAGGCTTGGAAACATGAGATTCTGAGAGAGCAAGACTTTTCATAACGCAATTAAATCACCCTAAATCCACAAACAAAATAACAAACGCACCATCTTACAGAAACCGTGAAATCGCAAGCAAGGACACTTCCCGCACCAACATACCCTCCGCACCACCCACCGAGGTTGCGGAAGTCGTCCATCTGTTCCAGTTCCCAATCGAGAGCCGCTGCTATGGCAAAGATCGCTTTACTCCGCACAGCTCATGGGCTCAACGACCGAGGCTTCGTTGGCGGCTGGGCGCCAGAGATGCCAGCCAGGGCCTCGTCTTACCTGTTTGAAGTTCTTGGGCTCAGATGGCTCGGTGGATTGTGCTGAGGCCACGCATGCATAGCCCGTACATGTCTGCGTTCAGCTCGTCGTACTCGTTAGGAACTGCCGAGCGCATTTCGTCGGTGATGTTCTGGTGCATATTATACAGGTTCTTAGGAAGTGGTTCAGGCAATCGAATGCCTGGGCGATTGGCGATATTGAGCATCCGTAGGTATTCACGGCGGTCGGGCGGTGGCGTTGCTTCTGACTGGAGTGCCTGGGTGCTAGAGGTGGAGGTGGAGATGGCATCTCCGGGAATTCGTCAAGAACTTCTGGTTCGTCCGTCACTTGCGCCGAGTTCTCGGTGGCCTTCTTGAGGCAGGTAGAATCGATCTGTGAGAATCCAATACTCAAATCCAAAAACACCCTTACGTCACGTTACAACCCCCGAGTCCCAACCAAGCAAGCACGCATTATATTCATCAGGAGTGTCAAAGTAACTCCCATCCCCCTTTCCTCCCACCCAACAAGAGCAACCGCATAACCTCACAAAAACCCAGATATCTAGATAGATACCCCTGAGAAAACCCTGTCCGTACCGTACGTAGATTTAGTTTGACAATGAAATTAAAGAAGGGGGGGTGGGGTGGAGAGAGGATCTGAGTTGAGCTATTTGTGGATTTGAACATTGAAGGAACCTAGAGAGAAGGAGGGTGGTTCGTTTGCTTTACCTCGAATAACCGTAAGCGCATATAGTATTGACAGATATCGTCGGTAGCTCAGATGCAAAGACACAGACAAATGCGGATACGGGTACGGATACGGCGCGATGAGTAAAATGGGATATCTCTGTACCGCTGGGTAGACTAAGGTACAGCAGTATATGCAATGAATGCATCATGCAAGTTTTCCGATTCCAGCTTTTGTCTATACTACACCGTTTTTGGCAACCCTTATCCTACAAACAAAAAAAAGCTCCTTTCGAGGCACCTACCGACCGCGAGCAGTCTTCTTGCTCCTCTTCGTGGCCTTCCCTGTCCCATTTTGCGCAGTCGTCTTGACCTTCTCCAAGACTTCGAAATCATCAGCACCAGAGCTGCTGGACTCGACAACTTCCTCTTCTTCATCATCGTCCTCGGCGAAAGTAGGCGCCTTGCGTAGAAACTTGCCAGCGACGCGGTCGAAAGCCCAGAGTGGGACACGGACGAGGGCTGTGTTTTTGATTGTTGGCCTTTCGAGTTCGTTGGGCTAGAACGGGTTAGTTAGATGTTTGAGAGGGAATGGGAAAAACATACGTCGAGTAAGTACTCTTGGGACTGGCCATCCTCATTCGCCTGCTCGAGGTACACGTTTCCAACAGAGTCAACGACAAGAATCTTCCCGTTCTCAGCCACAACACGCTTCCTAGGTCCAGTGGCGCCAACAGGAGGTGTAGCAGCAGGTGATGCCTTCGCAGCCTTGGCACCCTTGGTCTTCTTCTCGGATTTGTTGTCCTTCTTAGCATCCTTCTCCTGCATCCTCCTTTGTCTCCTGTTGATGGGTTGAGCAGAAGGATCTGAATGATCTGTGGGAGTTGAGACCGGCGGAGTCGAGGTGCCGTCCAATCCAGGTATGTTCAAATTATCACCCCAAGCAGCATGTCGGGCAAACCTGATATATCTTTCCACAAATTCCTGCTGTCTCTTCCAGCTCATGTAAAGCGCAAGCCAATGTCCACCTCCACCAACAGTAATAAACAAGCCAGTCAACACCATGCCAAGACCAGGTCTGAAGCGGGCATAGTAGTAACCGGTACCCTTCCATTTGGGGAATCCATTGCTGAGGAAGTGATCGTAGCGCTCTCTGCCAGAGCCTCGAAGAATGTTGGTCACTATACCCAAGCGCGCGAATCGGTCGCTGGCTGTCTTGGCTGCGGTGGAAATCTCTGCTTTGGATGGGCCTTTGGAGACATGAACGCCTGGCTTCTTGCCTTTGGGCTTGTCCTTGCCAGTAGATTTCTCAGCAATGAATTGCTGCTTGACTTTGTCGGGGTGGAGGAGACGCGACTTCTTGCGGTATGCTTTGTTGATTTCGTCCTGGTTCGCAGAGGGAGTGATATCTAGGAAATCGTAGAAGGAGATGCCGGGTCCTTCAGAGGTCTCGACTTCATCTCGTAGACGAAAGATTTCTTGGTCTGGGATATGATTTGCGGTTAGTAAGGGGTTTGGGCAGCAAGAAATGATGTGTCAAGCGGAAACCGACCTTCTTTGCTCCATGCTGCAACTACAGCAATGAAGGTAGCCAGTACGGCCACGGTAAAGAAGGATAACCTCATGGTTGTGGGTGGGATTGCTGGCAGTGGAGAAGAACTTCACGGCTGGTGATGTGTCTTCTTGCGAGAGAAGGGCAACTTTTTCAAGAAGTTCCTGTAGAATACAAGGGTCAACCCGCTTACGGTACGGTACAGTAGCGTTAGTCGTGCATCGGTTAGGGGCAAGTTGCCTCGCTGTTTCCACTGGATGGCGTTGCCTCAACTGGGCTAAAGGAGGGGAAGTCGATGCAGCAGCAGTGGGCGAGCGTGCTTGTTAATTCATGCTTCTGCTCAGGTAGTATGAACCGCAGAGGCCGCCCAGCTAGATATAAATATAAGCAAGTGCGACGCACACACAAACTCAATCTCTATTTTCCCTTCACCTGCTTCACCCTATTCTGGCGGCGGAGGAGAAGAGCAGCAGGCAGCGGTTTCGGATCTCACGCCGCCTTTGATGCCAATGCCGATGCCGATGCTGATGGCCACAATCCTGAGGTTTCTAATTTAAGGCGCTTTCCCGTTTCCGCAGGGGTGCGCGGAAGATCTTCGAGCTCACCCCCTGAGCCCTGAGATATCGCCAAATATCTCAAAGCCGAGAACAAGACAAGACAAATCACTTCAGCATTCCGAACAAATCACTCACCTACCTCTCTGCGCCTCAAAAAGCATTACGCTTCCTCGTCACTGAGAGAATTACGAGGTGAGTTGCCTACCCGCGTTTAAGCTGCCTACTACTAGTATGACGAGAGAGCTGACGAAACCCTTTTTCACTTTGAACAGATCTCGAAACAAAAAAGTACAACACCTTCGTACCTTCCAACTCCAATTCACCGCAACCCCGCCAAACTTGACGTGAACCTGCCAGATTCACATTGCCACCATCCCCTCAATTAATAAAACATTAACCTCGACACCTTCCCTCCCCTCAAAACTCTACACAACCTGAACGCGATGGCCCGGCTACAGATCCCCCTCGACGTTCTCACGTCACGTCTAAACCTATCCGATAGGTTTGCCGGTGTACGATCGCAGTCCATCACTGCAAGATTTGCCAACCTCAAACCCGTCTCCGAGTTCCTCGACCTGAAGAGGCTCTCAAAGCCCTCCAACTTCAGCGAAGTCCAATCAAGAGTCAACTACAACCTCGGCCACTTCTCCAGCAATTATGCTGTCGTCTTCGTTATGCTGAGTATTTACAGCCTGCTCACAAATTGGCTACTCCTTTTCGTCATCATCCTTGTGGTTGGTGGCATGTGGGGAATCGGCAAGCTGGAAGGCAGCGATCTGGACTTAGGATTCGTCCGCGCGACTTCGTCACAACTCTACACTGCGCTTCTCGTCGTGGCAGTACCTCTCGGCATCTTTGCCTCACCAATTTCAACAATTCTATGGCTCATCGGCGCAAGCGGAGTCAGCATTCTAGGACACGCCTCATTCATGGACAAACCAATCGATGAGGCTTTTTCCGGGGAGGCGGTCTAGGTGGTCGGCCGCGATCTCCCAAAGTTGTGCCCCCATGGGGAAGACCACCAGGGGCGAAGGGGAGTAAGAGGAGAAAGCAGTGGGAGCGGGAGCAGGCGATGTGGCAGAACGAGGTGCGTGTGGAGGAGCTCGATAGTGACGATACAGATACACAAGGCGTTGGGTTAAATTTTGAGAAAAAACGATTTGCTAGCGATCCACTTCATTTCACGGGGATAGATTTGTCCTCGTCTTCTAGGGCGCGAAGGGGTTATACTTATGACACTGAGTCTTCTTCTGATTCAGAGATATCCGAGGTGGAGGGAACAGATGCCTTGCAAATTGCTTTGCGGGACAAGGAGGAGGCGCTTGTACAGTCTGCGCTTGCTCGGATTCGCCGCGCACAGGAAAAGGGAAAAAGGGAGGTGAAACTTAATCAAGATGAACTGGATGCATTAGAGAAAAGACGAAAGAGGATGCAGGCAGCTGCAACGACCAGACATAGGAAAGGCAGTGGTGGAAGTGGTGGAAGTGGGAGCGAAAAGAGACGGCGAAGTGATCGTGACCGGAATCTTGTCACGGTGCCTATTGCACAACCAACCAGTCGGAAGGGAAAATCCAAAAGATTGGAAGAGATTCAACCACATCCTCCCGGAGCCGCAAATCCTCCTGGAATGCTGGTTGCCGGACCTGATGGACTTGCTTACGCTCCAATTGGCCAATATCCTCTACAAGGTGGTCGCAACTCACCTATTCGACCACGACCAGCGTCCTCCGGTCATTCACGCGGCGAGCCACCTCCACAGTTGGGCTATCCAACAGGGCCCTCCAATAGACATTACTCTGATGGTATGCGACCTACCTCATCCTCCAGCAATGGCTCTCGGCGTCCCTTACCAGACGAACAAAGCTGGCTACCAGGCCACTCGCGCCGAAGCTCAGTCTCGTCACAATCTTCTGTGTACCAAACCTCTTCCGGACAGCCACCACCCATTCCCCAACAGTACAGCCGACACAATGTCTCTGGTCCCGATATTGCCTACTCATCTCTTCGACGCAGCCCGCCTGAATCCAAATACCCTGCTGCAGCCAGGGCCTCGGATCCCGCACTGCGCAGAAAGAGCTCGCATCGTGATGAGCTTGCGAATAGCGAGAGTAGCAGCGATGCGGAAGACGATGAGAGCGATGATCTGGGGAATGGGGTGCAGGTGTATGTGGAGGAGAAGGAGAAAGCTGTTGTCCCGAGGAAAGCTGTTGGTGGGAGTAGCAGGCGGAAGGGGAAGAGATAAGGGGTGTTTTCTTTGCCTGGCATGGTTTTGCAAAATATAGATTCTAGTGTTTTTTAATGGATGTTTCTCTCTCTCGTAATCCAAGTGGTTTATCATAATTGTGACTTATTTTTTTAATAATACTCTCCCCCTGACTATATTTTGTCCAACAACGACGACGTTGAAAAAGGAAGAATCTTCGCCACCAAGCGATTGGCCAGGAGCAGGGAGCCGCCAATTGCGGGGAAGCGAAGGGGATAAAACTTGTTTTCAGGCAGGAGTTTGCCCTTCTGACGTTATTTTCTAGGCTGCTCAAACGCATGAGTCAAAGCATTAAGTGATCGACAAGTATTTCATTTCGGGAATTGAATTCATCGTGACATGGCGTTTTGTTTACTTTTTTCAGCGCGTCGGACGTCTGACGTCGACGTGTAATGGTTGAATTCTGTGTGCTTGCTTGGTTGGTTGGATCCTTGTTTGCTGCCTTGGGTAATATTGCATGGATTGGTTTGTGAATTCGTCATTTTGGATATGCATGGTAGTTTGGTGCCTTGATTTGGGGGGCATTATATCATACATGTGATGCAATTCCTGGGAGAGCCAGGCCAGGGAGGGATGGGGAGAGGTGAGGGCTATATAATAGCTGGGGTATCTCGCGAGTATCATTGAGATCCTTTCTCGATTTTCAAATCTATCTACAGTTCAGTTCAATAACCCCACAAACGAAACCCAAACACAAACCAAACCCATCTCTCTCCAACATCAACCAACCAACGTCACCATGGCATCCACCAACCCCGGAAACTTCGCCAACCGTCCAACCCCCGACGTCCAAGCCGCAGCCAGCAAAGGCGGTCTCGCGTCCCAAGGCTCCGGCACCACTTCTGCATCCACAACATCCGACAACCCCGGAAACTTCGCCAACAGGCCTACAGAAGAAGTGCGCGAGATCGCTAGTAAGGGGGGACAGGCACGTGCTGCGCAGTTGAGCGAGCCGGAGCCGGGGAATGGCAATCCGGGGAATTTTGCGAATAGGCCGACGGAGGAGGTGAGG
>QGMF01000776.1:0-17358 GCA_007821475.1 Lachnellula arida
CTTATACTTAGTAACGGACTACACTTCCAAGTGTAGCAACCCCGTGTGATACATCGACAGAGTCTTCAAGTCAAACCCTTACGACAGCCTAGCTCCAGCGGGACCTAGTCTGAGCCGGCCTTGCGTAAAGACCAGAAAGCATAATCGTTACATAAAGCCTATCTCTTTAGTTATAGAGAGAATAGAAATAGCTTCGCGGTTATAGCGGTCCCACTCTTTCTATTATGCTTATAGTCCACTAACTAGACGTATCTCACTTCTATCTACTATACTCTAGCCTTTAATACTATATAGAGCAATCTCTGCAGAGCGAGCCTAATGCAAATAGTTCTCACTAGTAAAGACTACTATATTCCCCCCTTTAGTCGGAATAGTAAGGAATTTGCCGATCTTCGTCGCATTCAAGTGAGAAAGGCCTAGTTAAGAGGCTGGAATATTTGGATTTAGGGATAATATAACGGCGGTAAGGTTAAATAAGGTTGAAATAAGGTTGAAATGAGGTAAATAGGGGCTCTACTAGCTTATGCTAGCTCGTATATAGTCGAATTGGTGCGGAAAGGCATTAAACCGAGCGAAATAACCTATTGGGATTTGAGGGTAACACGATGTCTATATTGTATAAGGTTATGTGTCAAGTACGCTAAGATATAGAGTTTTATGGTGCCAGCTGACTAAGCAATCCAAAATCCAACAGAGACCGTCAACCTCAGGATCAACCTCGAGGATCGAACCCCCCCATGGGACGAAAACGCGGACCTAAAATCTCTAAGCCCAGACGAAACTCCCGATCCGAAGACAGTTGTCAAACAGAGGCTTCTGGCGCGGGCTTTCGAAGGTGCACAAGAGCTCCGCGCGATTCGATTGACGTTCGAGTATCCGACTCAGGAGAAACCAAACGTCCGAGCTGAGCTAGCGCGTGAGAATATTGAGTACGAGGCATGGAACAGCGCTTCACTGGAAGCCTACCTCGGTCGGACGGCCTGGCCGCACCTGCACACGCTGTAAATGACCGAGCTCTTGATTGACGCCAAGTCCTTGCTCAACGTGATCGAAAGAAACGGCGACACCCTCAAGAACTTTGGCCTAAACAGACCTGTGTTTCGCGGCGACCAGTGGCCGGATTTCTTTCTCGCGCTGCGGAAGTTGAGGAGGGTCCAGATGCTGAAGTTAGAGACCTTCTTGCTTAGGGGCCGCTGTCAATGGACTTGGACAACGGATCTGGACTTCCCCTCTGGACGGAAGCACCCCTATAAGCATACCGAGGACACCCGCCGCGTACTGGATGATTCGGGAGATGGGTCTGCGAGCACTGTCAAGTTGGTTGATGAAATGATCAAGTATGTTCTTGAAGGGGCCGGAAGGTTTCCATGGGACTTTTATAAAGTTCATCATGCTAGATTGCAGTGCCTATTGGTCGAAGAGGACGTGCGTGGCAACCACGATGATGAAACAGAGGAAAATATTTGGGGCGAGTAGTGAGGCGATGGAAGAAGATAGGAAGGAGTGGATTTTGAATGTTGGAGATTGCTGAAGCTTTGGAGAGTTATTGCTTCGCAGGTCTTGAGTCCTTTTGATATTACTTTGTGGCCTAGAAAATCATACCGGTAGTACCATCTGCCTTCTAAATCATACAAATCTCTCAACCGTGCAATAAATCCAAATACCAAAAGCAAAAGCTCACATTCATCGATAATACTCCGTCCTAGGCGTTAGCGTTAGTCGTCAAAGCCCAGTTCAGGGGCTGACGCTGGTTTGGTTTAGGTCTAGCTTTTCACCCCCTGAACAAGCGAGGCGCCCCCGCATTTTATTAAAGCTCGTCTCGTCTGCTGTCCATCATTATGAAATCGTGCTCTCTTTAATTACCACCTTTAATTGCCCAGGCTCAGCAGTGAAAGTATCCGTCGTTTGACCCTTGACTCTGTGGTTTTCCTCCCCGGGCGCAAATGTCATATTTGTAGACGAGAACTGCTGTCACGAAGCGTAACTCCATGAGACCAAGGTTTTTGCCCACACAGGTATAAGCGCCTGATTTGGTCAGATCGAGAATAGTTTGAAGATTATGGATCATTTGATAGAATAAAACGAACTTGCAATGATTGAGAGACCACCTGGGCCTATGCATTGGAGGCCGAGTACTTAATCTTGCTAAATAGAGGACCGAATGACTGACCTGTATTGAACGAAATATATGCTGTGATATTCTTTATCAAATGAGGCTTGCTCGTCCATCGCTGTAGAATAAAATTCATTGGGGTTTTCGAAACATGATTCCATTACATTAACAAGACCAAATTGTTGTCAAATCTTCCCATCATGGAGACTGGAGAGCTTAACCTACATCGGTGTAAACTTTACAGTGGAATTGCAATAGTGTATTTCTAGGGATATATTGCCCCGCTCTTGTGACACCCTCGGTGAGAGTATCACGCAGTCCTCCGCTTGGAACAGCAACAGGTGATATGCATTCCGACAGAAACTGTTGGGAATCCGAGACCTCGAATTTCATCGCTCGGATAATACTTCCTAGCAGGGTATGCATTCTCGTAGTTTCAGACACTTGTACTCTTAAATTTAACATTCGAGATTTTTGAGTGGGTGGGCTCACGACAGACATCCCTTGTTCCGCAGTGAACTTTGAGTCATCACCCACATTTGAGCTTCAAAACGCAAAACGGCTACTCGAAGGTCGGTTGGGAGGGCTTCCCTTGATACGCGCCAGCCTCGGAGACTTCATGTTGCGCGATAGCAGTGAAGTAAATATATTTGGTAGAAAGAGTCAGGTGGCAGATTTCGGTAAAGTAGAAATGATGTTCGGACAACGGAACCTGGTGGAACTAACCAAGTGGCAGAACATGAAAACTTGGAACTACCGTGGGATAGCTACCTGTTGTCTGCAAGTTGGATCTTGTCAATAATAAAAGCCGGCCCTACAAGCCGGCCCGCATTTGACGGTGTTTTAGCCAAACTCAATGTCAAAGAATTGAAAAAAAAAAGATATTACCTACATAGTTCACCCTCAACCAGCAATGCTAATAGCATGATTCATTCAGCAAAGCATCAAGTGTGCAATTTGGTGCCATACTCCGACTTAACTTTTATTCCCCGTAACATCGCTGAGGATTTTATAACACTCCTCAGGACTTTCAAAAACGTGCCAGACGCTATTCGGAACACTATCAAACGCTTTCTCGAACCGCTTCGGCTCGTTCTTCTCATCAATGCCGATAGCTGCGATGTCTGTGACTTTGCGGATGAGAATCAGGTGTACCCAGCCTGGGAATTTACGGAATCTAACACGAATCAGAATTAGTGTCCGAGGGTAAAATATAGGAAGGACTTGCATTTCTCCGTAGGCTTCAGGGTCGGATTGAGTGGAGTCTCCAATGCAAATCATTTTCCGACGTGGGACCCATGAATTGATCTTGACCATCCGATCGACTTTGTATTCTTGGGTGCCAAGTGTGAAACTCGAGAGAAAACCGGACAAGTTCATCCAGCTGGCATCTCGTAGGATCATGGTTCCTTGTGGGTAGAACTTTTGACGGAATTGGCTGAGGAAAGAGTACAGGTTGTAAGGCGAGGCGGAGAGGTAGAAGAATGGGGAAGTTTTTGAGATGAGGCTTTGGATATATGTGTAGAGTTCCGGCATACCCTGTATAGGGGTCGCTTCGGAGACAAATGTCGAGCGTAGAATACCGATAGGGTCGCTGGTTTGGGTGATCTTAATAGTATCGTCGATATCTTCACCTGGTTAGCTGAATGAAGTTGAATGTGAAGGACAGCCTTACCAGATATAAGACCCCATCCCTCTGGCTCTGCAAAGAATGTCTTCCCCTCCAATATCCCATTCGCACCCTGCGGTACTCTTGCGACTGTCGAGACAACGCTTCCACTATCAAATCCCGGAATAGACTTGATATCGCTACTGATGGCATTCCGCCCACCCGGACCCAGTTTCAACGTTTCCTTCTGCGCAAACTCCGCATTGACAACCCTTCCCGGCAGTATGGTCTGCACAAATGGCATCAACCGTTCCTGTATCGTAGCCTCCACCGCATCCCTCTTCGCGATACCCAGTTTCGCCGCCACATCTGCCACGACAGTGCTTATTTCCACACCCGAGTCTTGGTCAAAGACAGCCGCCACGAACTCCGCCTGCCACTCGTTGGTCTTGGGACTTCGATATGCGGTGTTGTCGAGTAGCCATAGGGTATCGTTTGCGGTTATTTGCTGGGGGAAGGGGTTCCATTGCCCGAGATGGGAGAGGAGGTCGTTGGTGAGGGTTGCACGCTTGTCGGAGGCAGGGTCGGCTCTGATGTTGGGCCAGCTGGACTCGGTGTCGTGGAAATCGCGCTCTTTGCGCGTCTTTCGTTCGGAGTCGGACATGTTATTGGTGTTATTAGAGGTTGAAAGCAGCTCCAGAACTGTGGCAACCTTGATAGCTTTCTGGCAGGCTGCTAGTTTGTGTTAAATTTTTTTTTGGGAAAAAAAAAGAGGTGTAGCTGCAGTAGTTGAAGGGGAAGAGGAAGGGGAAGAGAGGGGTAAGGAAAGGGAAGATGGTAGCACGAGGTTGATGTAACACGAGCTACTCCGTGAATCAGCCGCCAATCTGTAGATATTCTTTATGTTATTTTGAAACAAATTCGGGTTAGACCATCTTATTATATTGCGTAGAAAATATATCGTAAATACTGTCAAGTGCCTTCATAAAGCTACATATACTGCAGTAGGGTGGTGGTGCAGTTTACCCTGGAGACAGGAATTTACGTCAGAGGGACAATTTGGGCCAACCCACCAGACCCTAATTTACTAGTGTGCCGTCCCAACCGCCGATTTCGGGAGTGACATCAATCGCTACATAAATTATTAGTAAAGTGAGGAACTAACTAAATGGATTACCTAACACGGTACTTATTATTTCTTAATAACTAAGGATGAACTCCCCTCCAGACTTTCTAGTCATATGGTTCTAAGCTAGTAAATTGAAGCTATAGATATGCGCTTTTATAAATTAAACTCTGTGAGTAAACCCAGATACTATATTAGACCACCTAAACTTTAGTTATACCTAATTAAACCACGCTGTGCTAGCGCTATGACTCCCTCTAATATAGCTAGTAGGGACCTCTATAATTAGAAGAAGCTTAGCGCCTTAGCGCCAAAACTTGCTGGGAAGAAAGTAAGTTCTATACAGTGTTTTTGAAGCTTTTGATAGTAGTGGGGCTGTAGCTACGATCTCTCTAGCCTGCGGGAGCGTCCGCTGCACCACGTGCCCCGGCCCCATAATATTAAATTAATAATGGGAGAGCTCCGCGAGATTCTATACAAGCGGTAAAAACCAAATATAGTAGTAATAAAAAGAATATATCAAAAGTGTTACAAGTATAGTATCTTGACTATTATGTGTTTGCGGTATATTCGGATAGTATATCACTTCGCTAAGATATTAGGTGGGGAGCCAGGTCACTTCCGAAATCGGTGCTTCGCTAGTTGACACTTTGGTGGTTGGCCCCACATTGTCCCTCTGACCCGGTATGTAGGTTCGCCGGAGCTGAGGCGGACGTCAACCTGACATGGTTACTCCCTGACCTGCCCAGGTGCCATATAGGATATTGAGCTATTAGTCAGCCGCACTAGCCAGCTGAACAGCACTTACTCCTTACACTCCTCCTCTCCTCTACTACATATTTGCGTGCACTATATAAGTTAACAGTTTAGTCACGGAATTTTTCCCTTTCCTTATGCTTTGGGAGAGACAGAGAGACAGAGAAAGACAAAAATAATTAACTGACGAAAACCACAGGTATACCCACCCCTCATACCCCATCGTCCAAGCGGTATAGGGGTCAAGACAGTCAGGTTCTGTGGCACCTGGCAGACTGTATATAAGAAAATGGGTGGCACACGGAATTCTGGATGAAGAGCATCATATGAGCTGAGCTCTGCAGATATATATATACCGTAATACAAGTGGCAGGGGATAGACTATCAATAATATCCAATCACAACACCACTTATCTTAATTATCAGCCAAGGTGAGGCCCCCCCCAAAAAACCGCCGGGCCAGGGTATCCATTCAATATATCGTGCATTATAACAGAGCCTTGGACACGTACTGTGATCCCGTTCCTGATTGGCTAAGAGTCGACTCTACTTTGTGCTATGAAAGCTGCCTTTGAGATCACAACTAATCGCGTGCTTAGCTTCATCGGTTTTGGGTCTGTCACGGTAGCCAAAGGGACCGACCGCTAATATATTAAGCCAAGGTGAGGCTATAAAACAGGAATTCGTGAAGGATGAAGCATGCCTCTACTGCTCTATTTCAGCCTCATCATAGTTGTCAGCTCTACTACGGGGAGCAAGACAGTCCATCTGAGCGATTCTGCACCAGAGCGGATATATGCGGCATATATGCATGAGGGCTTAGCCGCTGACTAGAAAGAGAAGCATAAGGGTCCAGATATAGCTACTTTATTGATAGGGCGTTGTACTCGGCTATACTCCCATGCACAACCTGCAAAGTGTATTGGAGAGGGGACAAGCCCAGCCGTAAAGACTGAATGATAAAATATATCTCCTCCACCCCATTACCATGTCCTCTCAGTTCTTGGGCAAGTCTTGCAATACGACTTAAAACTAAATATGGCTGACGAATTGATCCCCCGAGAAGAAGACATCCAATTTGGAATGCGAATTGAAGAGGGCGGAGCAGAGGAAGAGTACCAGCCGCGCATCAAGAATATGGGTAAGATACAGCGCCAAAAGATCACGGGGTTTGACCGTCGCGAGCCCATGGTTGTTTATGGCCTGCGAGATGCGACTGTTCACGGCACTAACGCGGCGGGTATACCATGTTCGCTCATCATCTTCCGTTGGTATCTGCACCAGCGCGAGCGCGGCAAACGATTCAAGTCCTTGCGTATCAGCGTCACGTTTGCGACAGAGCGTAAGAACGATGCCGGTACGACAGACGCATTCTATCATCCTCATGTATCTGCTATCGCGCCCAATGGCACCTTCTCGCTGATGCCCTCGGTTGTTACGAACGAGTCCAAAGTTAGCACCGAGGCGTCACTTGACGCCAACTTTGGCGGACCATCAGCTGGCCTGAAGGTTGGTTATGAGCTCTCGCGCTCTTTCGAGACGAACAAACAGATCACTATCAATGGTACGGAATATCCTGATTACGACGATGGCGAGCAAAGTGATCCGGACCGCTGCAACGCAGTCGAGTGGAATTTGTTCGAGAACGACGGATCCAACAGTGGACTACCAACTTTTTTCCGCACCGCGGTGCTTCTTGAGCGTCGATACGTTGATGAATCGCAATTCACGGCCGCGTTTAGTACAAAGGCTGAAGTCAATGCCCTCGCGGATGTGAAGACGAAGTTGAGAAATTGGTTTGGAGTTATACCAAAGGATGATGCGGTCATTTTTGATCCGACGGTCACAGAGGGCCAAGGCCACGAGGGGTATACCAAGAAGCTTGACGAGGTACCGCTGGAGGACGAGTGCAAGTTCATTATGTTCAAGGCTGCACCGGAGTCTGGGAAAGGAGCTGCTGCCGAGAAGAAGGCTGCGGCATCTGAGGCGAAGAACAAAGCAGACTGACTTTGTATTTAGCCACCACTGGACAGCTCTGAGTTGAATTAAATTTGGTGGAAGGTGTTATTTGTGGGCTCGCTTTTCATCGAGAGAAATCTATTCAGATATTGCAATTACAATAGCCGAGAATGCAAATTTGCTTCGTTGCTTTATGAACTACCAGGTGCGGACACTGGGAAGGAATTCGGGATCTTGTTCCTGCACCACTTCACCAGAGCTTCCGCAGGCTTGCCTTGGCTATTCTCGGCCGCCTTCAGCAAATCCTTAATGTTGACAAGAGAGGCCATTGAAGAGTCTCGGGAAGTTTTCAGCTCGTCAAACAAGTCAGCCATCCTGTTGTTTTGCTGAAAGTCAACGTCTTCCGTTTTCTCCAGTTCTTTAGTCCCTTCTCTAGCATCTTTGGACTTGTTCAAAATTGCCGTGTTTCTCTCTAGTACTTCTGCTCGGTAGGCCTCCGCGCACCACATAATCAATGCCGCCAAGCCCGATGCCAGGGCCGTGGCAGCAGAGCTACCGGTGGTGACACCAGTAACTGTTTCAAGCTCACCTGGGAACAGGTAGTCTACGTTATCGGCGTTCACAAATTCAGATGCCCCGCCAAATGTGCGAGCAGATCCAATTCGCTTGATCTTACCTTCGCCCGAGGCTGGATACGGCTTTTCTCTACCTTTAGTCTCTTCAAACTTGCCTTGGTCCTGGCCAGCGCAGTACATGAGGATGGGTTTCAAAGCGGCTTTTCCCAGGGCCTCGGCGAGGTTCTTGAGGCTATCATCATTCTCTCCGTCGTCCCTTGCGTAAATAGTCCAGCCTGTATTACAGGAGAGTCAGTAATTTTCTAGTCGTGAGTACCTCACGAAAGTTGAAGCAGTGGCCTCCGTTTTAGAGATCCACAAAAAGAATCAGAGTATGTAGAATGCAAGGCGGGGAGATAGGCGAATTTAAGAAGAGGAAATAATTATTATCCTTACTCATGCAAATGATATTGACGTCTTCAGCAATCGCGTTCTTGATGGCCTAGAAGTATCAGGTTAGTATAATCTTCTCCGCTCGCGCCAGTGCATATGCGTACCTCGACAGCCGACTCCGACACAGAATTGTAAAATTCCCTGCGTGTATCCATTTTTCCGATGAAAAAGCTGGCGAACGGACAGACCTTGTGCACAAGTCTGACCATCTCTGTCCCGTGGCCCAATTCAGAGAAATACCACATTTTACTTATGTTAGGCTCGGGTGGCACTTTTTTTGCATTCCAGCCTTTGAACTCCCCAAAGGGCAAGCTGTCCAAAGTGGCCCCATCATCAATCACCGCTACTTTGATAGGTTTCAAATTCAGTTCCTTGCGTCGCTTCAAACTGTATACCCTATTAAGAGTTTTGGCAAAATCATCAACCGACTTAATCCAGGTGTTACTCCTGTAAAAAGTTAGTCAGTGAGTTGTTCTTACTGTACGTAAGAGAAAATGGTGCTGGCAAGGTCTCATAACACTAGGTCATTTCTGGACTGAACATACTCTTTTGCTTGGCCCCCAAGACCAGTTCCAGGTCCTAGAACCTGTGACCTGCTGTCCACAGGGCCTATGAGCTTGATCTTAGGTGCATTGTTGTCATCGTTCAGTTGTGCTTTGAATTCTTCGAAGTTCTGCGAATCTCTTTTCTCTGACTCGAACCCCTAAACATTATTTTCAGCGAAAGACTGGATGTTGTTTTTATCATGACTGACACTTTTGATTGACAAATGTACTTTCCGCAACTGGGGTTGAATAATTAGCTTTGCGTTTTAGCTTGGGTAGGTGAGTCTTTTAAGGATTGATGCACTCACCTTTAGCAAATTCTTTAGGCCCCGCTCTCTGTTTGACCACCCCATCAGGGTTGAGTATCGGCCACACCATGATACCCACAATTCACGCAAGTTTGGAGCCTTCTCAGTGAGAGATCTGACGCAGAAATCATCTTTGTCCCAGCTGAGATAGCGAATATCAAAGCCCTCCAGGCATTCTTCTATAGTCTCGTCGCTACATGGTTGATCGGGGTCATCCTCAACTACTAATTTAACAATTCTCTGCACCTTCATCTCATCTCGCAACCATTTGAAGAAATGCACGACACGCAGGTCCCTTTCTTCACGTTTCTTCCGCCGGAGGGCAGCTTGATTCGGCAGCTCAATGGATGGATCGATGGGCTCAAGCTTTATCTCTAGCTCGACACAAGCTAGGATACGTGCTAAAGGTAGGTTTCGACGAATTACTGTTGTCTTGTCGCTCAAATGGCCCGCTTGAAATACGGTATCTTGATCACCGTCCCCTTCTTTATATCACTCATTGTCAGCGATTACTATATGTCCTAGAACCCTTGTGGTCCAAATTCAAGCTGGGCGTGGGGTGGAATCACATACTGTTTCCAAAAAGACAAGCGTACGTGTCGGCAAAATTCTCTTGGGAGAGAGATTCATTCATTAGAAATGTCGAAATTTGGCTGGCAAGACCTGTAGAGTAGTCGTGCTTCTGATCAATGTGCAGTTCTATGGGTCTTGCTTTCCCCGCTTTCTTCTCTTGGTTTTGGTGGCCATCGTCTTTAGGGCGAGCGCCTATACCCGCAATTTTGGGCGTTTCTGGGGGTCCTGTTTTCCCGGCCTTCTTGTCTTGGTTTTGGTGGCCATCGTCTTTGGGACCAACGAAGGGCTCTGTAAATTCCAGATGCCGCCACTCTATCTCCGGTTTGGCTTTTGACCTGGTGGATATATGAAACAAATAAGGCGATTGAGAGGCCCTGTTCAACTCTGCCAGGGCAGAAGGCCCATTCTCCACCATCTCCTTCAGAATAGCCACGTAGTCGGCACCTTTATCCTTTTTAGCGTTCTTGCATTCTCCGCATGTATGTTTGGGACATTTCCTATTAATGGCTACCTTGCTCATTTTGAAGTTGACGAAATCGTGTAGCGGGGTGTTTCCAATTCCCTCCTGGGTGTCGTCTGATCGGCTTCGCTTCATCACAAACGTTTCGGGTTTGGCGTTCGCAGTCAAGAGTCTGATTATCTCCAAGTCAGGTTTCTTGGAACGAATAGCCAGATGCAGAGGCGTCTGACCACGGCTATCTGGAGTTGCGATTGCTTGCCCAAGATGTGAGGGTTTTGCTTGGCAGATGAACTTGACGAATTTATTTCCATTTGATTTAGACAAAGCAATATGAAGACAGGTACGGGCTCCATCTTCCTGTTTTGATGTGACACAAAGGATTCTTTCGTAACCGCGGGAATTGGCCTTTAAGCTATATTCCTCGTCGTCAATCTGGAGAGTAAGTTGAATTAAGAACTTGAAAGGGGATTTATCAAGTTTCTGACTCAAGTCTAATCGGTGGACTAAGTAGTGAAATAGCGTCTTAAATTCGTCATCTTTGTCATAGTGCATGCACTCTTTGATTTTCGACTTATACGCCTCAGCAAAAGCTTTGTAAGGATCCAAGGCCGGTTCCTTCCAATTTTGCAGGAGTTCGATCAATTTGTTGCGACCACGAACTTCATCGTCATCGTTGTCCGAGGATATGGGAGAATCGGCATGTTTCTCGTCACCGTCGTCGTTTGATTTTCGAGCATCGTGTCCGTTCACTGGACGACGACTAGACTTCGATAGTGTTCTTCCAAGATTCATGCCGATGTCATTTGCAGACTTGACAGGTGACGATGCTTGATCAAGGCTGCTGGTCTGCGTTCGGTTGAGGACCATCTCAGACCCTGAGCGACCGATAGAAGTGTCCTCTGGTGTGGTGTTCCCCATTGTCGAAGTTTTCCTCGCTGTTGTTAGAGTAATTGAGGTATGAATTTGTCAAAGACACTATGATCAAAGTTCAATCTCACCCGTTACAAATTGCTTGCCGTAGAAGGAGGACCTGACAGGTGGTGATCTGACTGAATTAGCAAGCACAAGGAATGGGCTTGCTGCGGCCTGCTGAATGCAACCCCCCCTTCATGCAGGCAGAATAGGCTGAACGACAAGTACGTCGAGCTGCAAAGACCGTGTGTGCTATGGACCCGGGCCAATGTGTTGTGTGGCTGCTGTGAATCTCCATTTGGGGGGGGAAGTGCTGGGGGCGGCAGCCGATCCCTGCCGTTTTTTTGAATTGGCAGCCCAGTGTGCCCCAAAGGCCAATGTGACCCAAAGACCAATGTGACCCTAGTTTGAGCTTTTTTCTCGTCGATGAGCAAGGCTCTGCTTGAGAGCAGCTTGCATGTTGTTGATATTCCCAGGCCATCTTACAACCATGGAGTCTGATTCTGAGAGTTTTGGTGGGTGGAGCTTGCCCTCTGACGATACAAGCCCCTACTCCAGTGCATCGGAATCCGAATCGGAATCAAACCGATTGTCGAAATCGAAAGTAAGAGACGATACCGACCCGGTCGAGAGGGATCAAGCTCCTGAGGCCGAACCAGATATTAAGAAGCTTCGAGACCTCATAGATGCATTTATAGGCTCTCTTTGCATTGATATCTCGCCCTCGGAAGATGACTTCAAGTTCGAAAACATTATCGACTGGGTGTTCGAACACAATTCTCTTAAAAAATGGCTATCATCAAATACCAACGATCCCTTCGTTCTACAGCTCCCCGCCGGCTTAAATAATCCTTTGTTTTACTCTGCTGTTTTGAACCGCCTGGCCCTTAGAGACGGCCCATGTTCAATAAAAGGTGTTGGAATATCACGAATGTTGCAAAAACAGACGGGTCGAGAATACATACTTGCGTCCTTGTGCCAGCTTATCCTTCCCGATTTGGAAGATATTTCGTACAGTTACCCGAGGGACCTCTGTAACAACTTGCAACTTGCCTTCAGAAGCTTCAACGCGAAATGGAGAGAAGAGACTCTGTGGGAACTGGCGAGGTGGTTAATTAATAAGCGTCCGGATGCCCAATATCTAATCACTGTATCATTCTGCGGGTCCGTGGATCATTATAATGATGCTATTCCCCTTTTACAGGAACTGACAAGATATATTTCTTTGACCGAGAGACCTCTGAAGCTCCTCGTCCTTCCCCCAGCTACCGAGTCTCTGATTCTCGACAGAGTCCGCTCATCAAGGGTCGACCTAACCGACTCAGAGACTAACGCTGCATTGCTGAGCGACATGCAATCCTGGGTTGAAGTTCTCTTGAAGAGGAGACCAGCATTTGCGGACAGAGCTGATTACATTGGGAATTATCTCAAGGACTTTTTCGGAGACCCGTTCTTACTAATTTCCTACTTACGCCATCTGGAAAACCGGACCTGGGTGACTTATTCACAACTGGAGAAAGGCATGAGACTTTCATCTTCAGCCGACGACTTGATGCGTCTGATCTTGAACACAGTCCCACAAATCTGTAGGCCATTCGTCGCAACGACCCTGTCAGTGATACATTGTGCTACACGTGCTTTGAAGGTAGCAGAGGTTTCTGCTGCACTTGCAAAGGACCTTACAAGCGCAAACTCGGAGTCGGTTGATCAGAGCACTCTGATAGATTTCGAGTATGATGTTCGTCGATCTCTCATAGGACTTGTTTACGAAGAAGACGGATACCTTTACATTTTGCATTCCTCATTAAGAAACATCTTGGATCAAGAATCACTGGACTCCGATCTTTCATGGCTTAATACGTACCCTGGATCGCAGATGAAAACTGCGAGTGTCTGTCTCAAGAGAATTCTGACCTGGACCCACTCTCAGAACGATAGGGACATCGTGGAAAACGATATATCTGAAGAGAAGTGGCCACTGCTAGAATATGCTGTTAGATTCTGGAACCAACACTTTGAAAATGCGACGGATGCCGGTGCCGAGACTACTGATATTGAGCTACTTGTTCAAGACTGGAGTGTTATCAAATCTTGGATCAAATTGTGGTCATACGTACATCCATGGATAGAGAGAGGGCAAGCCATTGACCAAATGTCGACATCGCGTCTCTCTGAAATTGCCAGCACGTTCGAGATTCCAATGCCACAAAGGATCAAAGCTACTCGTCTGGCCTTGCAAGCTTTGCCTTACCTGGACGGGCATGAGGAGATGGCTGGTATTTGGGCAGCTTGGCAGCTCAACAACGACAGACCGATTCCAAAAATCTGGCAGCAGAAGCTCGAGGACCCAGCAAACCTTTCCATTCTATTAGGCATTTTACATCTTGACCCATGGCCGACATTCCAACTCCTTGACGCAAAGGAAGGCTTTGTAACAGCAAATTACAAGGCAATTCTACCCATAGCACTACAGCAAGATGTCCTGGCAATCGTTGATCGTTGTTGGCCTCTGGCAGTATCTGATGAAGGATTTACTTCTGAACTACCGTGGGTATCATGTGTGAGGTCTGGGAATGTTAGTGCTCTTCAGAAATTGGCCAACTCGTGGCCTAAGATCAAGGAGACCAGGGATATGTTGGGCTCTGTGATACTTCGCGAGGCGGTTCGCAACGGACAATTGGGAGTGGCCACACTACTACTCAAGTATGAGTTCGCTCTCGACTCGACTGAGGGCGATGCAGAATCCGTAAATATAGTTAGGTGCGCTTCGCAACTTGGATATCTGAGCATACTGCAGCTTCTTCTAAAGAAGCGACCAAATATCTCGGTTCGAAACGAGGAAGGTTACAAAGCACTGGAGGAGGCAAGCAGATTTGGGCACGCTGGCATCGTTGAAGTCTTGCTCAACCACGGCGCTCCAATGACTTCTCTAAAAAATCAACTAGACTCTCCTTTGATTGCTGCTGTCGAGTCGGAACATATCGAAGTCGTCGAGCACCTCTTGCAAGCTCGCCAGAACAGAATGAAAGCACTCGTGGAGGAACGTTCTTCTGCTGTATCCGAAAAGGAAGAATCCGAGAAAGAAGCCGCTGAGACACAGAAAGATGACATTCTTGACAAAACCAGAGATGATACGACTGCAATACAATGGGCCGCTATCAAAGGATTCAAGGAAGCTGTTAAGCTTTTGCTAAAACAGAGCGCCCCTAATGCCGTAAACGAACAAGAACTTCTCCATTACGCGGCTGCTTCAGGACATTTGGAACTCGTCCAGTTTCTATCAACTCTCAAGGGTATCGATATTGATAAAGAAGATGATGAAAAGCGCACTGCGTTCCATCTGGCCTGTTGGGAGGGTCATGAGCCCGTGGCCCAAGAGCTTGTTTCCCTAGGAGCTAAAATATGGACGAGGGATGTCTGCGGCGACTCGCCACTTGATGATGCTTTGAGATGTGGTCATAATGAAATTGCCCAGAATCTAATATCTCGGCTAGACGAGTCTGACAGTTTCAAACTCGGAACTGCGTTGTATAGTGCAATCCGAGGCAGAGAGCAATCTGCGGTGACCTTGCTGCTTAACGCAGGGGCAGACAAAAACTACGCTAGCGAAAGCGAACGCATGAGAACGCCACTTCACACAGCTGCATATCGGGGTCGGCAGGAAGTTGTCAAAGCTCTACTCATGCGTCAGGCAGCAATCGACGTTCGAGATGAAATAGGCTACACCCCCCTTTCCATTGCAGTTTCGGAAAACGAACTCGAGATTGCGGAGATGCTGCTAAATGCTGGAGCAGACATAAATTTGCATAACGATTCAATATATGGGCCGCTAGGCGCAGAATCTGCTACCTCACTGGGGCGGGATAGCTTATTGGAAAAATCTGTTCAGCAGGGCTCGACAGAGCTCGTGAAGCTCT
Organism: Lachnellula arida; assembly: GCA_007821475.1. Classification (NCBI taxonomy): domain Eukaryota; kingdom Fungi; phylum Ascomycota; class Leotiomycetes; order Helotiales; family Lachnaceae; genus Lachnellula; species Lachnellula arida. Next base: position 15,286 of record QGMF01000776.1, read on the forward strand.
TGCTGCGCCATGTACGTGAATCGACTTCTATATCGAAGTCTACTTATATTGCACTACGCGCGGAGAACACCACAGCGCTCACATTGCTGCTCGAGCATGGTGCTGATATCAACGCCTGCAACGCCGGGTCCAAATTCGGCACCGCGATTCAGGAATGTGCCTATTACGGAAATTTGAAAATGGCCAAATTCCTCTACAGTTGCTCGAAGCCCCCCGAGATAAACAAAACGGGTGGCCGATATCACACTTCTCTCATCGCATCCGTCTGCCTGGCAGAAGAGAGCGCAAAGCACCTCCAAAATCCCAAACGAAAACATGACAAGCGTAGAGAATTTGCCGAGAAGCGTCTCGAGCGGCACAAAAGAATGGTTGATTTCCTCTTGGGCAAACATGCCGACGTCAAGGAGAATGGCGGTGTATATGGTAATGTCATCAATGCAAGCGCCGCCTGTGGATCTTTGGCGCTCATGAGCTATGTGATTGGTCGGACCGAGCTTCCATGGGACTGGGTCGACCACGAGGGTCGCTCTATGGCCCATATGGCATGCACAAAGCCGGAGGGAAGCACCGATAAACTGTCATACCTTGTGGAATATGGAGGAAAGGGACTTCTTGAGACAGAAGACAAGCTAGGCCGCCGCCCGTTGCACTTTGCTAGCGGAAGCGGAAGCGGGGGAACCGAGCTGGAGAAAGCTGGAATCGATGTGAATGCCAGGGATCAAGACGGTTGGACCCCTCTGCATTGGGCTTGTCGAAATCGGTATGTGGAGACCATCAAGGATTTGATAGGTCGTGATGCTGTACTTTCAGCGCGAACGAACAATGGGTGGACGCCGTGGCATGTTGCTCTCTATCATGATAACGGAGAATTTGAGGATTTATTGAAAACGAAGGAGTATCGGGAGGATGATCCAGATTACCCGAATTTGCCAAAGGCTTCAGGTGGGATTCAAGCGGCAAGTTGCGACAGCTGTTTCCAAGTGAGTCTTCTTTCTTTCTTCCTCATCGCGAGCCGGGCCTTGAAATATAGGAATGTCCAAAATTGATAGGATGAAACGGCTAATGATTCCTCAAAGCAGGCAGTCCACGGTGATAGGTACAGATGCGAGACGTGTCCTGACTTCAACTTTTGCTTCAAGTGCTATGACCTGGGACAAAAGTACCATTTCGAGGGTCATATATTCAGGCGGATTCCTGGGGATATCTCATAGGTTTGATAGTAATCCTTGAATACACTAAGAACTGTTGAAATAGAGTCCATGCTTTCTTGGGAGCTTATAGTTGAACTAGTGTAGAGAATACGCGTTAAACACGCCTAAATAACACGCCGTAGACAACGCGCAAAGAAGATATAGTACGCGCAGAATACGTAATATCTAAGGAAAACCCTAACCTCTTTTCTCTATTAAAATTATTCTCTTTAAGAAAATATCCATTTTATTTTATATATACTTATAAGAAAGAGAATATATATACTTAGTATATGCTCGTGAGGAGAGAAATAGTATATATAGAGGAAAAAGTATATACTAAGTATATACTTATTATAATAATATATATAGTTTAAAAAGTTAGTTATTATAAGAGTATAGTATTACTAAATACTTATATATATAGTATATATCTAATTACTTATACTTTTATATTTAATTTAGTATATAGAAAATATTAGTATTATAGGTATATAAATATTATAATTACTTCTTATTATATAATAGAACTTAGTCTTAAGTTTCTAATTAATACTACTTAGTATTCTAAGTAGTATTATAGAAGCAAAGAAGAGTTACGCTTTTTGCTAACTAAGCTATAAGTAGTTATATAAGCTACGCGAGATTATATAACTATAAAGTCTTTTATTATATTTCTTATATTCTAATATTAGTAACTTCTCTTTTATTACTAGTATTACCTATTTAGGATTAGGGATACTATTATTTTCTCTTATATTATATAGTCTATTATATCTACTATTATTTATATAATATAAGTCTTAGTTCTTATAGTTTAAAATATAGAAATATTAAAGAAAATATAATATAGTTAGTAAAGTAGTTTATAAAGTAGCTGTTA
>QGMF01000777.1:0-17338 GCA_007821475.1 Lachnellula arida
TGTTGGCTTCGCTGTCGGATTGGGAGGCGTAGTCTTCTTCTGAGGGGGCTTCTGCTTGTTTGGTTCTGTGGGGGTGTTAGGAGTGGGATTGGAGGGAGGGGAGGGGAGGGGAGGGCATACGGTTTAGACATAGTGGGTTAGATTATAGTTGGTTGATTGGATGGTTGGGTGGTTTGATAGGTATATATATAGCGGGGTTGGTTTTGATGGTAAGTAGATAGGTATTGATTGATGAGAATGAGAATAAGAGTCCGACTTCAAAAGCTGGATTATTCGTATCCTTTATGGATGAGATCCAGTCTCAAAATAACCTGTAATCAAGTATTCAGGTATGACGCATTGCAAGGATATGCTGTGAAGAACCCCTGTGCTGATCGATCGATCCTTGTGGAGAAGTGAGAAAAGTTGGCACTCGCAGCTTTTGTAACCGACTCGCATAAGCATGACAGGGACTTGTCGCCGCAAGCAACTTTCACTTGCTCATTACATGTTTTTTTCTGGGGATTGTTGGCTTTATTACGTTGAAGGTTCATCGTCGATGGGGTGGGTGGGGAGATCGAGGGATTCTTGATTAATTATGGCATGGGCGGTGGGGCATCTGGAGGGGTCAGCTATAGGTAGCCTACCTACCTGGCCTGGGCTACGTCAACTAATGGCTCTTATAAAACTGCTTTCCCATGTTTTAAATCCTTTCAATTTAGTTCATGGTTTCTGATACCTCTCACGTTTAATGATCATTACTCCGTAGGTTGTATTTTTCTCTGATGTTATTTTCATAGTCGCGAGTATATTTGAATGCACTCAAGCCGCTTCTACTGTTTTCAAGCCACTAGAACCAGGCGGTAGTTTCCAAGTCCTGCTATTACTTATTCTTAACGTAATGCTCAATTTCAAGTGCGAGGATTAGGCATACGATATAACAACTATCTCCTTTACGTCTTTAGCCTTTCACCTTGATGTTCTTAAAAAACTCAGCTCCAACTACGAACTACCTAGCAAGCAAGAAACTACATAGAGCCTTTTTATACATACATAAATACATCCGTATCATCGAGCAAGAAGTCAATTTAGGAAATGTGATATAGTTTCATGATCACTGCGAGACATTTCTTAGATTCCGAATTAAAGGTCACCGACGCAATCCAAACCCTTTACTTGCACGAGTTATACGAACAGGATAATACATTTTGGAGTTTCAGCAACATCCCCATCAAAGACATGCCTCGTATCTATCCATGTCCATGGTCCTCGCTCAGCCTCTCAGATACTAGTTCTACGACGACATGTACACCGTGAAGTCTGCGGGCGTGGCTACGAGCCTACGAAGACGAAGAAGAGAGGAAGCTTGATCTCCAGGCTGACGAGCGAATTAGTCAAGTGATGCGGTTTCGTGGCTGGTTGATGGGAAGGGCGTTGGGATAGGAAAGTGAACATTTTATTTCATTTCATTTCATTTCACTTCACTTCAAGCCTGAAGCATATTCAGCATAACAGACGCCATGACCAGCAAACATAAACACAAGTGCCCGTGCCTTTCCCTTCCACCCTTCCGTGTAAATAGATAAACAAGTAAACGCAGTATAGTGTCCCCTCGAAACATTTCACACCCCCCTCCCCCATTTTCAAAACACACAACACAGTCCTCTTAAAACCAAGAAAAACATGCCGCCCGCCCCATGAAAAGATCTACGTCCACACCCACGTCTATGAACAAGTCAGCTAGCTCGTAAGTAACACGAACAAAAACCTCATACTATATCACCCACCTATTCTAGGCCTCTTACGAGGAAAACAATCCTCGTATCTATTTAATCGTTCGTTCGATGCCACTGTTCCGTTCCGATTCTTCACATGATGTAAGCTAGTAACCCGTCCCGTTATATAGAGATACCGCTTGCTACATTTGGGGGGGAATAGGGTGGATATGATGCCGCGGTGTAGAGGGCGTGGTGTTGTGAATCATGGGTAGCAGGGTGAGCAGAGGAGGAAGTGTGGGGGGGGGGATGATATGATGGAGGGAGCCGGGATTTGGGTGACTGAGCTTGGTTGCTTGTTAGTGATCTCTGAAAGTGTTTCGATGTTATTCAGTGCTTAGCCAGAGAACCCAAAAAATCACTTGACCCAGACACCAGTTTCAAAATATCCGTTTGCATTGCGCGTCCTCCCATCATTCGTCCTACGATATCTAGGCCGAGAACAAAAAGAGAACCCCAACCGAGCCATGCTGATACATCAAGGAAATTGTGCCTTCGCTATTCAACTACGCACCACCAAAAAAACAGTATGATGCTAGAAGCTCTTATCACGCTTGGAAGAAATCAAACAAGACCGTCGTAGAGAGACAGCGCGGAAACAATGGTCTCATCTCTCTTGCTTCCTTCCTTGAACTCTTCCATATCTAAGCTGCCGTTCTCGTCTTTGTCCATCATGCGGAAGATTTTCCGGACGCGCTTCTCGGGTGTATCTTCGTCGGCGGGAAGTTTAACCATGGATCCGACCTACGCATGTTAGTATTAATCAAATGTTTGGCTGAAGATTTGAGCCAAAGATATGGACATTAGATGCCCCCAAAATCCCAAACTCACCATCTTGTAGATAGCCTCAACAATTGCAAGCATCTCATCGTAGCTAATCTTGCCATCCCCATCAATATCATATAATTGGAATGCCCAATCAAGTTTATCTTCCATCTTTCCCCTGCTTGTCACGCTGAGAGCGCAGATGAACTCTTTGAAATCGATCGAGCCGGATTTATCGCTATCGAAGACATTGAAGACGTAGTCGGCAAATGAGGAAGGATCTCCGAAAGGAAAGAATTGCCTGTAGATCTTTTGAAATTCTTCTTTGGTAAGCATGCCTGATGGACAGTCCTTCAAGAAGCCTGGAAGGAGGGGTTAGCGAGGGATCTGCAGGGGTACAGATAAACACGTGCCTTTGTACCATTGCTGCAATTCTTTCTTGTCAAAGTGGGTAGATCGCTGAAGTTCGCTCAATTGCTCTTGGGAGAGCTTGCTCTGTCTGCAGGATTTGGTTAGCAGGTGGTCAGTATGCTGGATGCGCAAGAAGTTTGGCCGGCTTCCAAATCGAGGACTTCATGGAGCATAGAGGGCCAAGTTCGATATTCTCCAGTAGAGTTCCGCTTGATCAATGGCTCCATGATTGCGATGGGAGCTTCAAAGGCATTCAAAGGTGCGTCTGGCTATCAATGCTTTTGCAACACTTTTTACCAACTCGAGGCTCCGGAATAATCGTTCAGAGGCAATGGCCGCATTTTCGCAGAGATAGCGGAAGTTGAAAATGCTACCAACGCCATCTGATGAATCCCGGAAGGTCATGATGAGCCCAGCAGAGCAGCGAAGACGCCCGTTGAAGCCGACGAAGCTTCGACCACTGAACTTGCGCTGGGAGAAACCAAACCAAGCCTCCTCACCGATAGAGTCCCCGAACTTGCTATATTCCTGCGCTCTTCTTTCCAACAAAGTGATATCCGGCAGGTGAGAGGTCCGGCTTTAGGGCACATGCTGGACCCCTCCAAGGCCTCGATGACGGTGCATGTAACAGCAAATGCGATTCGGTTGGTGCGAAGGGTCGTACTCCTGGAGCTTCGAGTCTCGAAGCTGTATCGGATCCATGACCAGGGCAAAGGTTCCGGCGCTCGCCGCCTCGTCGCCAGCCTTGCGCCACTCAATATGTAAAATAAAGACTTACGATTTTCCCATCTTTGCGGGATATGTCTCGTCAAATCTTCCGCAGTAATATCAAGCGTTCTATGCGACGTCGATGCGATCGGGTTCTGAGGACGGAGGACGCGGGAGCCTGATTGTCTATCTATCTATTTGGTTGAGAGGATGACCCGTCAGAGCTGATTCATGGCAGCAAGCGGGGTAGCGCGCGGACTCATACCACTATGCTCTTCCTCCTTTGAATTGTCGTCGCGCGCACACGGTATGGGTCGAGGGGTATAGGTAGAGGTCTCGGACCTGGTTGTCGTGGGTTTTGTAGCCAACAGCTCTTATGGAGAGTCAATGGATGACAGGGCAGGGCAGGGCAGGGCAGGTTACGTCAGGGCTGTGCCGAACGAGTACAATGCTGACCTAATGCCGACAAGTCGTGGGTCTTGTGTCCAGGAGTAGAATGGAGGCCGCGTTGCGTGGAAGGGATGGGAAGGGAAGTCTTGTTGTTAGGTTAGGTAGGTAGGTAGGTTAGGTAGGTGGAGTGTTAAGGGCAGGTATTGATGGTTTACTGCAGTGCGCCGCGCAGTGATGATCTCAGGCGATGAATGCGGGCAGAGGCAGAGGGGATGAGGGGCAGCTTATACAGAACCGGTAGTTTTTGTTGGTCACCATACCGTCTCAAGGGGCTACCTTATGCTATTTTTATATTACTGGAAAGTCTGGGCGCTTACCAAAAGGACATCCTAAGGGGAATTCTTGCCATGATTGCTATTAATTACGACCAATTGCAGGTTTATATATATCTAATCCTTTATATTTTGTTGATCTCTGCAGCTTCTACAAGTAGTTTAGACGCGCCTGCTGTTTCAGATGTGGCACAGTTCCTCCGGTAGATTTTGCATCACGTGCCGCCTTCCCCTTTTCTACTGCTGATTGACAGGTGTGACAAGGAGTCATGGAAAGGCTTGCCTCGATTACTGGATTTGTGTGATGGTGATACGAAGCAACCCAGCGAGAGTTTCATTCCAAAAGCCTGGACCTACCTCTGGCTTGTGTCGGGGAGCTCCATGGAGACGTGCGTCGCGCGGCTCGCGCCTTGTCGAGTAATTAGTGGGGTGAAAGTTCTCTGAGCCGAAGATACCGGATGAGGAACTTGGCAAACCTGTAACACAAGAAATGGGCACCTCCATATACTCGTTGGGAAAGTCTATGGAATTTAAAGTGATGAACTGGTACTAGGTATAAATTTACAACTGTGTTGTAATAACCAGACGAAGTAATATGTTTCATATCCAAAATATACAGGTGGGAAGTCAATCACTCGACGTCCATGGGCAATGGGAGCCTCATACAGAAAACTATAACACATAGACTCCAACGACAATCCCTTGTTATCCCCACCTCAATGTATCATACAAACTCCACTCCTTCGGCATTCCATATGAATCACACGATGAAAACCTACAGGCGCCCTTACGCTTCGGAATATACACCCATCGAACTAACACACCAACAAACCACGGCCAAGGTGGCCAAGCGGACTTATGAATTGGGGCCTCGAAAGAATAATCAATGTTCGTAACAACCATCGGGATTGCAAGATCCTGCAGTACAGCCAGTCAGTCAGTACCCAAACTCCTAAACACCAACCCGTGCAATGGAAACTTACCGTATCAACATGCTTGACAGCATAGTCACTAACCCTTTCCCCCACCCCACCCAGTCAATATTATCACCAAACTTTTCCAGCGCCTCCAAGCTCTCGACTTCTTCTCTGAGATGTTGCGCCAAGATAGGTCCGAAGTCGTCGATGATCTTCCTGACGCGCGCGCCATCAAACGTCTCCTTGCCTGTTTTCAGCGCAGTAGTATAGTCCTCCAACTCCTTCAAGTCTGAGGCAAAAGCATGGTGTTGTTCGATATTCTTCTCCATGTAATTCTCGATTCCGATATATTCCTCCAGCCATGGGAAGGATACCGTCTCTTCGGTGTGGTGGTGGCCTTCAAGAATGACACACCACGCATGCATGAATGTGGTGAAGTCGGCCATGTCTTTGTCTAGTTTGATGTTGGGTGCTTGCTGGTATATGCAGTTTAGGTGACGGATTAGGGCGTTGTGGACTAAACACATCTCTGTTCCGGCATTGATTGCACCGTGGGCTACTGAGGGGTCAGTGATCTGAAAGGTGTGAGAGCTTGTTTTGAGAGCGAGTGAGATGGAGGCACTTACACCATGTCTTTTTCTTGGTGTCTCGATCACCGCGAAAGGACTATCTGCCCATTGCTTGGTGATCTGGGTAGGTTTTTGACCTATTGTGCAGGAATATATGTTCAAAGGGACATACGGATGTACAGGACAAGGCTGAAATACAAATTAGAACAACGAAAGAAAGTTAGGATCGAATTACATAAAGATAGACTTCTTAAGTAGATTCCAAATCCACGTTCTTTGAGTGGCGCGGAGTATGCACAGTAAGCATGGAGTAAATAGCATCTTTCTAAACCCAATCAACCCAAGCACTGATGAATGAGTAAGACAAAAATATGCCAATGAAATGCCAATAATTGCCTCTAAGCTCCATAATCGAGGATAGATTGAAGCAAAGTTTCAAGCGTTTATGTTCCGTTGCGGTGGAGAGCCTGTCAGATAAGCATACTCGTACCAGCGGCCTCAGCTGCAATGCACTACAGACAGAAGGAGAAGAAATATGGGATGCATTTTACGTGAACAGTGCACCGGTGAGATGAATAACAAGGTTGTGGCCGGATCTGGTGCCTTTTTGAGGATGAAAGTGCAACTGGAACAAAACGAGAAAACAGCTGGTGCGGTTTTTATTAGGGGGCTAGTCACATGATAATACACGCTAAGCCTTACCCAGCCCAGCCCATGTAGCTGTCGCGAGTCAACCCTTTGTTTGAGGTTCATATATTTCCATGTAAACAGAACAGTACACCATGGACGAAATAATCGACCGCCGATTCGAGCGCGTAGAGAAGGCATTAGCAACACTAATAACCTCAATATCAACCTACAATCCCGCACCAGCCCTGGCAAACGACCTAGTAACCGCAGACACAGAGCTCACCCAAGGGCTTGAACAACGCAAGTCCTCCTCTTCTCCCCTCTCCTCACCAACCCCTCTATACCTACCAACCAACCAACTAACTCCCTCCCCGCAGTATCAACCCACCAATCCAACCACGCCAAAATCCTCTCCCTCCAATCCACATCCCAAGACCTCGACACGCAGATCAAAGAAACGCTCACCCTCCTAACCAGCACGCGCAGCGCCCTGCTCTCCACGCCCGCAACCAGCTTCGCGCCCCGCACGTCCACAAACCCCGTCTCGTACGCGGAGCTGCTGTCGTACGCGCGGCGGATCAGCAAGTTCACGCTCCCGACTTCGTACCGCGGCGAGAGTGATCGCGAGGGCGAGAACGGGAATGGGAGCGGTGCGGATGAGACGGGTGCGAATACGCCGAAGGAGAGCAAGTCGGGGACGCAGACGAATGGGAGCGCGACGCCTGTAAATGGTGTGCAGATGGATGTCGATAGCGGGACACCGATTGGAGGTGGAATTGGAATAGGAGGTGCAGCGCAGCAGCAAGTTCCTCAAGCCACAAATGCGAATAACACAGCTCTCCCGGCCGAGTATTCCCGCTGGCTAAACCCGCCGCCCGACATGTTCGTGCCGTGGCCGAACGAAGAGACGATTCGACGGGGCGCGCTGGCTAGTATCCAGATCTTGGTCGATACGGGTGTTGACCCTGCTACGTTTGATCCTGCGAAGAGCGCGGAGTTGGAGGCGGAGCGGAAGAGGATTCAGGAGGAGGAGGATAGGGCGAGGGAGGAGGGCGAGGAGAGGAGGAGGAGGGAGGTGGAGAGGAGGATGAGTGGTGCTGGGGGTGGGGAGGGAAGGATGCAGACGCAGGAGAAGGCGAAGGCGTTTCAGTTGGAGACTTTTGATGATGATGATGAGGATGATTGAGAGTTTAATGTGGGAGATGATGATATGATACTACGTATGTAAACATAAAAAGATATTGAAGAATCCCAAATGAGGAAAAAGTTGAAACTGCGGAAACGGTGCGCATAATTCATACCATACAAATGTCTCACGAAAGATTACCCCAATAACCACAAGACAAGACAAAACACGGAACCAAAATGCTGCCCAGGTAAAGTATCTCATTGTCTACCTCCTACCATACACGCAAAAGCATCATTCATACCAAGACGCCGTCCCTAACGCTGGCCCCACAGAAAATGCCTGAAGATAACTTGTATATACTATACATTCCCATATCCCAACCCCATCCGCATGCGCATGCGCATTCCTCGACTCGGCCTTTCACCTTTCCGGTCGTTCCAGCAGCCATGAAACTCATTATCGCATTCCCAATTCTGATCTAATCGATTTTGATGGATCCGTAGATCTTCTGCACGAATGCCCAGCTGGCGAAGAAGCCGATGGAGCCTAGGATGTGGGGGTTAGTATTGAGGGGTGTATGTATTCCAGGGGACGGAATATGGGGGGCGGGGTGTAACATACCAGTGAGAATGAAGAATAGGAAAGAAATCAATGCGCTATACCCAATATACAGCACGCTCCCAGCCAGTCCACCAAGTTGCAGTTTCGTAACCCAGTAAATCAGTGCGTTAGCAAACACGTAAAATGCCGAGGCACCAGCAGTCATAAACGCCCTCCAATGCCAGTGATAATTCTCACTACATAGCAAGAAATACACCATGAGCACCGTGACGGCCGCGCACGTGATGATCATGAGGCCGTAGCACAGGAACAGGAAGCCAAACATGTAGTAGACCTTGCTGAACCAGATGGATGACATGATGAAGTAGAGTTCGACGAAGATGGCTCCAAAGGGTAAGATGCCTACGAGTAGCATTGAGGGAATAGGACGCATGTATGTTGTGCTTGGGGGGATTTGACGCGGGATCTGGTTGGTGCGGACAGGGGGTTGGATGGCGGGTTGGCGGAAACCGACCCAGGAGCCTGCGAAGGAGAGGGGGACGGAGATGAGGAACCAGATACATACGATTACGAGCATGGTGGTGAAGGGGACGGCGCCGGAGGATTCCTTGGCCCAGAGGAAAAGGTTTAGCAGGAAGAAGGTGCTGAAGACGATCCCAGGGACTAAGAGGGGAGTTGCGGCAATGTTGATCTTCCATGACTCGCCGCCAAAGGCTTTGTAGACACGCGCTGAGGTGTAACCGCCAATGAAACCAAGAACCGTGTAGAGGAGAATCATAATAGTTCCTAGAGATCCACGGTTTGAGGGGGATAGAAATCCGAGGAGTGCAAATGCAATGGTGAAGCCAGTCATGACGAAGAGCTGGGCACCATTTCCAAGGAACACACTTAGAATAAGGGGCGAGTTAGGGGTACGAAAAACATCCCCATGAACCAGCTTCCAGCCAGAATCCTCTTGCACACCATCTTCAACCGCAGAAGTTCCAGACAAGTCATCCAGGTTGATGGAGTCCAAGCGGTTATATCTCTGGATATCCTTTCTCAATGTTCGCAAAAGAATTGAAACCACCGTGATGGTCAAGAAGACAACAATGACAGCGGAGTTGATGAGCGAGAACCAGTGGATCTTTGGGTCGAATACGTGCAAATATTTATCCCATCTTGTAGCCCAAGCAGTTGGAGATTCTCTCCAGTAGATGCCATACGTGAAGGACGTAACAGTCTCCCCGGTTTCCGACAGCGTAAGAGGCGGGCTTCCCCATCCACAATGTCCTTGGGAATTAACATCTCCTCCATCACCATCCGCCTTTGTCGATCTCGAATCCGGTTGAACAATGACTCCGACCACGCGATAGTTCCCTTCCGTCACTTGATGGTAATCGATAATAATGTCGTAGTGATTGTTCAGGTGCATCTCCTTGTCGTCATTCGATCCCAATGCAAATCCTTGGCTATAGAACTTGGTCTGCGTAACCTCATCCTCGATCAATTGTCCAGCCGGTAATCCGTCAATAAGCCAATTCAAGGCGAACCCCTGAGCTATCCTCCGGTTCACGAAATGCGCCGAGGGTTGGTCGAACTTTACATCGTCGCATAGCATTACGCAGGTGTCGTTGTGTAGCATCTTGAGATCGAAAGGCGAAGTCATTATCCGGTCACCAAATAATATGCTTCCCAAGCTCTCCGAGACATATTTCGGTTCTGGCTCCGGTCTGCAGAAGTGAAAGGCTGGATGGTAGTAATCGAAGGATACCACAGATCGGAGGGTTCCTTCTGTCCCCGACCCGACTGGCGTGAGGCGGTTGACGTTCAGTGGCACTTTGTCTCCTTCTTTGTATGAGGTTGGCGCAACTCCCGGGAGGTAGAAGGCAGTTGATAGTTCTGGAGCCGTGAGGAGCGTCGCTAGGAGCGCCGCAGAGGGCGAGAGGTCTCGTAAACGCATTGTAATTGCGGGTGGGAGATGTATCTGTGTTGTGAAGGAGGAAGTCAGTAAAAGCTGGGCGAGTTGTAGAGATAAAATGTGACGTTTAGAAGGATTCGGATTGCAGGGTGACCTAAAAGAGCTTACGGATTACGAGTTTTGAACCGGGCCTAACTGGACCGTCAGAGCCACGCAAAAATTGCGCAGGTCTTATTCACTCATATGAGAGCGATGCGACCAAGATGTGTGAAGGATGTGAAATTGAGGATCGTGTTGTGTTGTACTGGTATGTAGAAGAAAGTACTCGTAATCAAGATGGTTGTTGTAGCTTTCGCCGGATCCAAATATCTGGCTCCTTTTTAGAGTTTCGGAAAATTGTTTCACCGGTGGCTCTGGTCTTTGTCAAAATTTATTTTCCTGTCGAGTCTGATATTTTCATTTTCAAATAATACGAACAACCATAAAACATGGCACCACAAACCTCTTTCCCGGCATTGCTGGCAAGTCTCACGCAAGCATTGTCGTCAGCATCTGAATCAACAGAAAAGTTATCTGCGCCAATTCCACCAAAAGACGGAATCTCCCTCCTCGATGTCAAGAACGAGCTTTTTCTCTCCTACTTGCAAAACCTAGTCTTCCTTATAGTCCTCAAGCTGCGAAATCGCAAGAACAGTAGCTCGGACGATGAGGAGGAAGTCGAATCTCTAGACGACAAGGTCGTCAACAAACTTGTCGAACTACAAGTCTATCTAGAGAAGGGAGTGCGACCACTGGAAAGCCGTCTAAAGTACCAAATCGACAAAGTGCTGCGCGCGGCAGAGGATTCGAAACGAATTGAAGATGCTTCACAACCCAAGACGAATGGGAAGCTGTCTCGGGATGATGATAGTTCAGAAGAGGAGGGGTCTGAGGATGACGATGCAGAACTAAACAACGGCGCTGCCCTTGACCAAATCGACGACCAGCAGCACATGCCCAACCCAACTGCATTTGCCCGCGTCGCACCAAGCGCAGATGATAGAGAAAGTGCAAGAGATGGGGTGTACAAGCCGCCTCGCATACAAGCTACCGCCATGCCTACCACCACCGGACCCCGAGAGAAGATGGATAAGAAAGCCAATAAATCAGCCACGCTTGAAGAATTCGTCAATACCGAACTCTCCACTGCTCCATTCGCAGAGCCTAGTATAGGAACCACTACAATTGCTGGAGGGAGAAGAAGGAAGAGTGAGAAACAGCTGAATGATGAGGCTGAGAGGAAGGAGTATGAGGAGAAGAATTACGTACGATTACCAAAAGAGAGTAAGAAGGAGAGGGCCAAGAATAAGGGTGGGAAGGATGCGGGATATGGTGGGGAAGAATGGAGGGGTCTTGGAGAGGGTATTGATCGCATCGAGAGGTTGACTAAGAGGAAGGGAGGGGAGGGACGGAGTGTGTTGGAGAAGAGCCGGAAGAGGGCTAATGAGGATGGGCCGAAGGGCAGCGGAGGCGGGGTGGAGGTTGGGCAGGGCTTTCAGAAGAGGTTGAAGGCTTTGGATGGTGGGAGGAGAGATAGGGGTAAAAAGTAAGCTGATTGAAGTCGTCGAAAGCCATATTCGGAGCATCGTAGGAAAAAGAGACATTGTCGGCCTTGATTCAGCCCGTCAAGAACAGGAGTCTCAGTCACAGTGTCTCGTAATACGTGGGATATCTGAACATCATGAATTCAAGAATTTTGAGCAATTCTCCTCGCATAGCCATTCTATGCCCCTCATGTCCAATAGTAAGAAAATTGCTTCGTCCCTACCATATCATCCCCAAATGCTTCTGCCTTCCCCTGACCCCCAGCACCCGCACACACAACCAACGGTAAAAAGTGCTCTTCCCCACCAATAGGATGTGCCTCCTTAGCACCAACCCACTCCTTCCATCCCTCCAGTGCCTTGCCCCTCTCCCCCACATCCTCCGTCTTCACGGTCGCAGTAAGCCTATCACTCCACTCCTTGTTCCTCTTCTTGAACCCCGGATCATTCGCGCCCCCGGAAAACATAATACGTAGGTTGTGGAAGCTAGGCATTCCGGAGCCCACGATGGCGACGCCGGAGTCACGGAGGGGAGCAAGCGCTTGGCCCATGGCGTAGTGTTGGGCAGGGGAGTTGGTAGAGAGGACGGAGAGCTGGACTATGGGGATGTCGGCTTTGGGGTTGATGAGCAACATGGGGATGAATACTCCGTGATCCCATCCTATTGATCTATCAGCACAATTCCTCTCTTCGGGTTTAGTCTAGGGAAGGGTATATACCTCTCTCACTATCCATCTCGGGACTCATGCCCGCCTTCTCAAGCAGCTCGTACACCTCCCCCGCCACCTCCGGACTGCCTGGCGCATCGTACTTCAACTTATACGTCTCGGCCGGAAACCCACCATAATCGTAATACAGCTTATGATTCTTCCCGTTGCTGATGGTCGGTCTGCGCTCGCTCCAGTGCGCGGTTACGAGTACGATGGCTCGTGGGGCGGAAGGTGTGCCCAGACCCAAGACGGAGGGGACTTTGGTGGTCATGGATTTGATGAGCTCGTAGTGGCCGGGGTCGTTCATGACAGGCATAGGGCCGCCGCCGTGGCAGACTGCGAATACGGGGGCGCGAGGCATGGTGCTGTAGTGGGAGGGTGAGGTTTGATTGAGGGAGCAGGTGGGTAGGTTATGGAAAGTAGGTTGCTGGAATAGTTTTGCTGCTGAGAGGAGAGCGGCGGCGGTGGTGTTGCGAAACTGCATACAGATCAGGCACTGTGAGTTTTATATATAGCAATGTATGTGTAGCAAGGGGGAGGTAGCAAGTGGTTTTGAAACCTTCTCTTTACTCTAGATTTATGCACAGGTACAGGTGGTAGAGAGAAATAGGAATAGATGATAAATCTACTTGAACCTCCCGCGGTGCGGAATCGTACCGGATAGGTCAGCTTGAGGTCAGCATTTCATAATGGCTCCGGATAATTGCGGCCGCTAGCTTAGACTACGGTATCTTCCTAGAAAGGGGGGCTCGGGGGGGACGTGGATGCGACGTTCGGCTCCCACATGGGCCGCATCCAAAGTCTGATAAATAACACCATCCTCAACCTCCAAGCTCGAACCTCCTACCTATACACTTTCTCTCTTCTGTCTCTTCCTCCATGAAGAATCTCAACATGACCTGCGCAGCCCAAATAGAATCGTCTTCCCCATCCACAGCCTTCAAAGACTCCTCCATGAATGTCTGATCCCAAACCGCCTTTCCAAACACCTTTACCGTTTCCCCATTCACAAACCCATCAAACTCAGCATGTCCCTGATACGTCAATACCCTTCCCTTCTTCCAAACCCCTTGCAGAGAACAGTGTTGCGAGCTCCCAATGGAGTGGAAGCCCTCAGACAGACCAGGCAAGTCAACGTGGTCCGCGTGAACAAATTGCAAGCGCAATTGATCTGCATGAAGAGGATTCGATGTCACGGGGCCGAAGTTGGAAATGAATGCTGAGGAGAGAGTGGTGGGGTGTACGCCTAGCTCCCAGCCTTTTGGGTCCCGGCAGACGACGTTCTTTCCGGGCGGTGAGAAGAGTACGTGGCAGAGAAGCTGGTGGCCAAAGCAGGAGCCAAAGATCTTGATGCTAGGGTAAGAGGTATAGATTCCTAGTATTGATATTAGTTGGTGTCTTCAGGAGCGGCGCAAAGTGCAAAGTACTTCTGCAGAAGTCTGTAAGAGAGGTGATCCAAGGTGCATCGTCGTATGCTGAAGCTGCTGTACTGATATTCAGCACGGGTTTTGTTTTCTCGCTTTTCCTGGATTGTTCCATGATCCAAGTCTTGGCTTTGGGAGCACGGGAATATATGAACATACCTGATCCAGTGATGATTACACCATTCAGAGTCGGAAACTCTTCGAGTGAGGGGAATTGGCCGAGGACCGAATCATATTTGCTGAACTCGAGTTTCAACTCAGAGAGCTCTGGGCTAGTACTCGCTGCATCTCGCAGTAAAGCTGCGAAGATGTCACTGTAAAGTCCTCTCTCGGAGTACACATTTGGTACGGGCGTATCGCAGTCTAGAATGGCGATACGTAGACTTCTTGGGGACATCAGATGCCAGGTTCGTTGCGTAAGAATGCCTCGATATCGTTCTTGTTTTTTGTATAGTGCAGATGCTGAAAGATATGGACTACTTACCACGACTTTTTCCCGGGCCCAAGGCTCCCCACTTTTGAGGCCATGGAAGCGATAAAGGGATTGATGAAGTAGTAACCAGACAGGCTACTGCCGCTCTCACATTGGCGCTTCCACTGCGGGACTGGATAGTAGCGACCAAAGGGGAAATTATATGCGTGCACGTGATGATGTATGATTGATTGATTGCGGTCATTTTATATTTGAAATTTTTTCGTACTACCATTTTTACCAAATATTCTTTGAGTGTTTCAGTTCCCACCATACAAGTAAGTGCACTGAATTTTCCATGCTTTCTTCGGGAATCGCTCCACCAACATTTTCCAACTTCCTACAACTTTTCAAGCCTCGTGACTTCCCATTTTGATTTCTCCAGCTTCTCTGACAAGGTCAACTTTACCCTGGACGTCTCATATGCCCACGTCAAGAGCTGCTGCTCCTGCTCGTGGTTTTTGGTCTTTCCGGCGAGTTGCTGATGTGTTTCAATAGCTCGTTCTGCAAGTTGTTGGGAGAGTGTTGCAGATGGCGATTGGATACTTGACGAAGAACTATCAGCAGCTTCTCAAAAAGGTTCAGAATACGGTTCTTACACGTGGCCGAACCCATCTATCCTTTTCCCGCTCTCAGTCGCTGCCATTTGATGTTCGGATGATTGTCAGAGTTCTCTAGATCAAGTCTTATAAGATCAAGTAAACTATGAGCGTGTGTATTGTTTACATCTCAGCGATGGTCCTGTTTGAAGATGTATGTATCGAGGACATGGATGCGAGAAGCGATATATATAGCCATACTGGTGCCAGATATCAAAGATGCTCTACTGTTACACCAGCAACAAGTCAGGCTGTCATGCAAGTAAAAAGTGCATTGCTACTGCTGCTGGCAACTTGGTTTGACTATTTCATTTGTGGCTTCATGCCCGAACATATTGCCGTTTCTTGGGTACTTATGCAACAATGTGCATTGTTAGAGGCACGACATGACTGTAGCTACTTGGGTCAAACGTCCGATTACACAAAATCCATTTCCGTCGGTTGAATATGCCATTGGATCTAATCGGCGTACGTCCGTAGGTATGTTCGTAGGTATGTTAAGCACGTATTGCACCACTACCAACGCAGTGACGCAGTGCAAGGCTTCCGATCCGTGCTCGCATGTATGCTTACATGCATATCTGACACCGCTACCAATCCAATGGGGGTAGGAATGCAATTTGCACCCAACCAAGGTTCACTTTCCGTTCATGGACATCACATGACCATTTACCCATGCGTGTAGCCGCTTTCTCACGCATTTCATCTCTTCGCATTGGCCAAATACGTGGGGGTCCTACAGTCATCATGCAAGTATGCTCATCGACACAGACCAGTGTCGAACCGTCAACAAGCAATTCTCTCACCGATCGCATGTTACCTCATTACGTTTTTTCCGGGTGCGGTGCCACAGTGAGCTGGCATCTGTGCACTTTTCACGGATGGAACAGGATACCTCCGCTTACAGACTTACAAGTACTAGTCGGCGTGGACAAAAAGACCGTTGCCCTCCCGTATAGCTACATTTGGCATCCTTTCGAAATGGGATTGGTCAGAATTAGACTTGACGCGCACATTTGTTCTCATGTCGTGGTGCAGGGCCAGCCGTTGGTGCAACTGTACAAATGAGTGTATTTACCAGAAATGCCCGCGGCCAATCAAAATTTCCCCTAGCTGTGATAGGGCTGCTCAGTGATACAAAGCACGACTACCTCCCTTGCTGGAAACCACGAGTTCCACAAAGCAGACCCCGAAGTAAAACCTTTTTCTTCTTCTCGTAACCTCCTCTTCTCCCGCAAATGCCATGTTGTATCGCCATGATATGGCATGGTATGGTTTGGTATGGTACCAACGGCGTCTGGGCTTGGCGAGTGAGCCCTAGGGCTCCCGGCTCAGTGGTGCACAAAACAGACTGTTCCAATCATTGCTGTCCAACACCAAGGTCCTGTGCCTTCAAACCACCACTTTGTACACAGAAACACAAGGCAAGATCAGCGCCCATTATCCAGGGTCGATTTCCATATCATATCATATCATTCAAGTATTTGAAATCTCAACCCTCCTCATCAGTACTCATATCACATCATACCCTTACTCCCCAGCCCCCGGCTCCCTCATCATACATTTCCAAACCACCGCCCCCTCCGGCGTCCGCGTAACCATATCCTCAACATCCACCCATCCACACCTCACATAAAGCGGATGTCCCAACGCCGTGGCCTGTAGATAAACCCGCGCGTGCTCTTTGTCCGCATCAGCCAGGAAGCGCGTCAGGAGCTTTTTACCCAGGCCTTGACGCTGGTACGAGGGGTGTACGCAGAGGACGTGGAGATCTGGGTTGGCGGTTAGTTTTAATACTTGGCATGGAGTTTGGGTTGGGTTGGGAGAGGGGAAGGGTGAGGTGGGGGGGGAGGAGGGAATACAGTAGTCTTTCTCATAACTGGCGTGTTTCTCATGATACGCATCTATATTCTCAAACCAGTGCCCCAGTATCTTCATATCCGTGCCCTCAGGCAGCTCCCCTTCAAAGTCCCCTTTAGAATCTACTGGACCCGGGTACCGGACTTTAGCAAAAGCTACGATTTTACTAGAAGAACATACATGATACCCCGTATTAACTAGAACCCTTTTTCTCCAACCAACATTTTAGTTAAAGAGAAAAGTTAATGAGAAAAGAGATGAGAGGAAAGGAAAAGAAAAGAAGAAGGAAGGAAGGTCTTTAGGTATAATACCTAGTCAACACATAAGTAATCTTACAATACACCTCCCCCGCACGCAAGAAATCATGCGCGAGCCACGCTCCCCAGTAAGCACCGCGGAGGGTAAAGGGCATTAGGGTGCGTTGGATGGGGTTGTTTTTGTAGGCTAGTGCTATTAGGTGGCCTAGCTCGTTTGTGTCTGAGATGCTTGCGGGTGCGAGGGGGAAGTTGGACATGATGATGTTGGGAGTAGGTATTGTATTGTGATGAATGTGGAAGTGGAAGTGGAAGTGGAAGTGGAAGTGGTAGGTGGGGCAGGAGTCGAGATATGGTGGTTTCGGGATGA
>QGMF01000778.1:0-17335 GCA_007821475.1 Lachnellula arida
TCCGTTACTAAGTATAAGGCAATAAACTATATTGAGAAATACTATTTTGAGTTGAGCACGAAGCTCCTATCTAATGGGTGACGACCCAGTCTTATATAGAATCTTCGTGTCTATAGACCTTGATGGACCCCCGCGGGTCCTTCAGGGTCCTTGGATCCCGATGGACCTTAAGGGGTCCCCTAAGGTCCTTCAGGGTCCGTCACGTGATCCAACATCCCGTGAAATCCCTGGATCGCTTCGTAGTCCTTCAGACCTACTGTGCGACCACCTATACTATAAGGAAACTGTAATCCTCCCAAGGGTTCTACTATGTCCACAAACCGGACATTGAGCCTAAGGTCCCTTGGTCACGTGTCACGTTCGTAACATTCCACTATAAGTATAACCTTATTAAGATATATTAGAGCTATTTAAAAGCAAGGTTTAGATAGGTTATTAAGAAGATATTTGCAGATAGCTAGAGGGAATATATTTTAGCGCTAAATGCTTATTTAATAGATATATTATAGAGGTTCTATAACTATAGCTTCTAATTTATAAATATATACTAAAAGGGGCTAGACTTTAAAACCGCAGCTTAGTATATTAAGAAGCAGAAGGGCCATCGCGCTATTATAGAAGGTATAATAAGGAGGTTTAATCCTATAAATAGCATATAAAATAATATATAAAAAGACTATATTTATAGTATAATAGACCCTAGAAACATCCGCTTTTATAATACTATACTAAAAAAAGAGTATATTTACACTAAATTTAAAAGGGCGGCTATTATAGAGGTTATTAAATATTCACCCAAAATTGTCACTTAAGAAGTATTATATACTTAGAACTAAATCTTAAAGGGAACTAATATTACAACTATATAAGGCGGTAAATAAGCTATTATTTATGCTTTTATTACTCTTATTGCTCTTATGCTAGCGCCTAGGCAGGCATATCTCTCTCCCTTAGTCTCTTAGTCAAATCCGTCTAAAATAGCGTCTAAAATAGTATCTAAAACTACTTAGATTACTCTAATCCTAATTCTATAGTATCCTCACTATAGAACTAAATAGCTAAGCCATTAAAGAGGTTATTAAAGGCATCTAGACCCTAGTTTTAGTTATTCCTAGAAGGAAGCAACTTATATCTAACCTATTCTCTTGCCTCTAAATATGCTCGGATTTCAGTCTATTTTAGAGTTATTTTCTTTAGCTAACCCCTAAAGACTAGGTCCTCTTTTTCACTAGAATAAAAAGCTATTCCTATTCTAATATAAGCTACTATAGTATCTATTATTATAAGCTAATATTAGACTTTGCGTTAAGGGAGGAGTTATTTTTCGGCTAGTATATACGCATAACTATAATCTATAGAGGTTAAATTAGCTTTATAGAGGTAGCAGAAAAGGTAGCAGAAAGCTATAAAAGGGCGATCTTATATATAATATATGCTTTCTTATCTACGCGTATTCTAGCTATTATTTTAGGGTGTTATTACATTTAATTCGAGGTTCTAAGGTGTTATTAATGCGCTAGTGCGCTAGTGGGGGGAGAATATGCGTGCACGGACCCGTGCATGGACATTTTTGTCAAAACCTATATTATTTAGTATACTAAAATATAAGGTTATACGGATTAGACTCACTTTTCTCATAAATATAACTTTTGCGCCACCTAATATAATTAATATTAGAGAAGTATATATTGTTTATAAAGCTCTTCTCTATTTATTAGATTAATACGATTAATTTAATAATAGTGTTATTATAGTTGTTTTTGGTGCGCAAAAGGGAGGCTTATTTGTGGTCTTTGGAAGTCCTCCACTGTACCGAGGTTTCGGCAAATGCCTAATCACGTGCCAGGGGTGACCCTCCCTATGGCGGTTTTTTATTATATTTTCGGAGACATTAAATTTTCCACTTTAGTTAATTATTAGCATCGCAATATAAGAGTTCTAATAATTCTAATTAGTAAGAACTACTATTTAAGTAATTCTAAACAAGGTTTACCGACCTAAATATCTAGTTAGGAGGTTATACTTTTCCGGGTAAGTTATATGACTATAAAGGCTTTTGCTCTATAGTTTCGCAAAGTGCAACAAACCTTAACACTTACCTATTTGGGAAGTAGGAGTACTTAGTAATGCAGAGCTAGTAGGAATGCAGGAGCGATTAGTGTTTATATACGAGCTTGCTCAAGCTCTTTAGGGGGGGCATAGCAAGAGCCCTTATAGTCATGTGACTTAGTGCCGCTTAGTTAGCGATGCGAGGCTTCCGCATTGCTTGTAGGCTTGCTTGTAGCCTAGAATAGCATAAATAATTCTATTATATATTTAAGAAAGCAAAATAGTAATCTAATCGGTAGAATATAATTTATATTAATAAATAAACTACTTCTACCAATTAGAATTACTATAAGTAGTATGCTAATGCTAAATTAATTATATAATGCATAGTAACTAAGAAAAATTTGATGTGTCCGAAAATATGATAAAAAACCGCCATACCTCCCCTCCCTCATTGTGATTCGAAAGAGTAAAACCGCTGCGCATACGAAGTACAATCAGATATTATAAGGCGACATAAGGACGGATTCAGCAAGGTCGCAAGAGTTGCAGCCGCACGAATACGCCCTTGATCTCAACCAGCCAGCCACCCTATAATTCTACGCGTGGAGGTAAAGGAGCTAGGAGAGAGAGGGGGGAGAAGAGGTATCAGATTAAGATAGAAGGTTGAGCTAATTTTCTCATAGGGTTTTTAAGCTGTTTACTAAAGCTAGGTCCCTTTTCTCTCTATGCGCTAGAATTATAAAACCAAGAGCGCTTGCGGATTAGGTCTGAAGTGCGCATATCGTGTATGTAGAGACACGCCGCATGGGCATTCTAGGCCTGGATCGGACATGAATAAAGTAAATAAACAAACAAACAAACAAACAAACAAAGAGTAAAACGGCATGAATACGAGTATTCATATTCTGGTGTAGAGGTCGCTTGCTAACTACTAAGCCCCAAAGTCCTAACGCTTCTGCACACAGATATCGACGTCCTGAAATTAATCCACAATGCTATTTTAGAAAACGACCAAATTCAGAAAGAGAACACCCGAACATCCCGAAAACAAATCGTATCTCTGGATAGCCAAGACAATTTGGCTTGGAGTCTTGGACGGCGTCGGTGTTCTTTTCGTCTCCGTTGGGCATCGGGAATGGCTTGTCTTACTTGGCATAAGCAACGTTAACGTACCCTCCGTAACGCCAAGTGAGTGATCCGATCAAATCCGGTCAAATTTGAGGGCCTTGGCGTTGTCAACCTCACATTCGCAATTCGCCGGGAGCGGAATTGTCAAATTCTTTCCATCAAAAATGTTTTCTTCATATCCAGGCCCGAATACTCTCTGATATCTAGTAGTTGAGAAAGTGACAGATCTTGCATAATCGGTGGCCGAGAAAATCCTGCTCCTCACGTCTTCTGCTACGCCAACAAGCGCGTTTTCCCCCTCACGCATAGTTGCTCGGCATTGATTTGAAAGGGCACGTGTTGGTTTTGTTTTTACGACGTTTTGCTTGGCTCGGCTTGGCTCGATAAGGGTGGCGAGGTTGTATAATGTATTTTATGAAGTACGGAGTAAGTGTGTGAGGTCGTCTGTGGGACTGGGAGGTAAATTGGAGCATTACAGTACTGTACGATGAGGAATCATGAGGTGTCGTTCAAGCTCGGCTTTAATTTTCCTTCGAGCCGCACCATGTGACTTGCCATTGAGGATCGCGATCGCTCCCTTAAGGGGCACGCTGACTAAGCTATACCTATACCGAGTAGGGCACGTGAGTAAGCACGACATTGTGGCAAATTTTGAAGGTGCCGTATTGCCTAAATTCGAATTTGTACTTTCGTATTGTTTGACTACCCTAAGAAACTTCTTGCTGCAAAGCTAAGTTATCAAGTTGTTCCACGTTTAACTCTTCATCTACTCAACAAGACCAGCGTTTTGCTAATGTGTCGATGGTTTGAACAAGCGCTTGAGGATGGCTCAAGAAAGGGCTGTGGGAGGTATTGTACGCATGTACATCCCAAGTGACACCGCTGTTTTCCATCAGACGATCCTGGGCGGCGGGGGCAATAGCATTGTCTAGAGCAGTGCGGACGTAAGCAAGGCGGCCTTGGTATCCTGGGTTTGCCCATCCGGGCGCCGACGCGTTAGTGGAGACTGCAGTCATGGACATCTTCTTGACTTTTGCAATAGCGACGTTGGCAAGCTCATCGGGAACATCGTTGAACAAGATCTCCTTCATGTACCTGGGGAAGGTATATCCCGCCGATGGGGTCTGGAAGAGCAAGTCAGTTTGGGACTTGGATCACTTCGCGAAAGCACTGCGGTCTACTTACGTCAATCTGTACCCAGTCCCTGAACTTCCCACCAGTCAATGTATGTATAGATATATTGTTCGGGGCAATGAAAGCTGCTATGTAGATCAAGCCAATGATCCCTCCCTTCTTGCCAGCAGCAGTGCGTTCAGCCTTGCTCAGGCCATTAGCAGCGGCGCCTCCTGGAGAACCACCATATGAGTGTACAACGAGGACAATGTCTTTGCCATCATCCGTGAGGGGCGTAAGGACTTGGTCAACAATGAACTGAGAATCTCCCTGGGTGGTGGTAGTATTTGGAGTTGCTGTATCTACGCTTGGGAGTTGCTTTGAGGCGGTTGGGTAGCCTTCTGCGTTGAGAAGAGAGCTTAAGGCATCGAAATGAGCTGGTGTGTGCCAGGCTCCTGGAACAAGAGCAATAGTGGGCTTAGAGGCCATGATGACAGGGGAAAGAGAACAAAGAGTGATGAGAAGCTGTGCAAGAATCATATTAGCTATGAATGTGAAAACTAATGGGTTGGAGGATATTGGTAGCAGGCAATGATTGGTGTATGAACAGGGCTTAAATATACAATAGTATTTCTTAAATTCTCGATAGAGAATTCTTCGTCTTGGGGAAGTGTATAGAGCTGCTGACACGAGACTGGGAAGATGAGGATTGAAGGCTAGGAATGAATGATTTAACATATCGAAGTTACCTACCTCCGTAGGTATATGGACCTAGGCCCGAGGTCTAAGAAGTCCCTCGAGCCCAACAAGTGGACACCGGATTGTGTCTACGGAGTAATCGTCTGGTGGTACTAAATTTAGTACCACCAGACGATTAGTTCGTTGCAGGCCAAATAATTACGCCAAGAAATCTATAGCAGTGGGTTTAGCGGGGTTTAAGGAGGGTGGTAAAGGCATCGGCCCTTTCTTGGCGGGATTATTACGGAGTATGCCTGGGACGAAGTACTCCGTACTTCGTACTTCGGTATATCCTATTTACCGGCATATCTGTCGATCGGTGTGCACGTACTGTATAGGAAAGTCCCCCTTAGGGTCAGCCACAGAAATCATCGGAAGAAAATCGCGGAACTTTTTTCTACGCTAAGGCCGACGCGTACGAGACCACGACGTCGTGTCGTTCAAGAACTTAGAATACCATCGCCCTGTTCCTATCACACGTTCTCTTCTCTTCCCCCTTCGTCTATTGCGTGGCAAACAAAATAGTGTCCAGGATTACTTGCAGTATACTGGCTTACTACTCACTTTTTTTTTAAGTCTAATAGCCCCGCTGTTTTTACTCCATAGTAAGTGCAATTATAACCACCTAGAATGATTAGATTTGACCTTTACAGGGCATCGAAGAGGCCTGAGCTTAGATTCTCACTCGAATTTCAAGACATATGCTAGGGTAATGAGCCAGTCAGGTGTACAGGATTCTACATATCTACGCTAAGTAGTGGATCTGTCGTGGGACTGTTAGACTTAAAAAAGAAAAGTGAGTATGGAGTAAGTAAACTCCGCATGTCATGCATAGAGACTACAAGGGACTTGTAAACTTTGCGTTTCCCCGCAAAAAAGAGATAAAAAGCGGTGAAGCAGTTGAAATAAATTGATGATGCTTGAGATATTTGGAGATGTATTGAAAGGATAAGACTAATCTTTATAATTAGTTCTAAATGGATGAATGGACCCCTCCCCTTGCATTCATGCCTCGAAGAAGCCTTTCACTAAAACAAAATCAACTTACCACAAGAAATCTACACACCACTCACTTACACAATAAAGAAGACTTGAAATATTAGTTGAACTTATGTATGTTATGAATTGAATTAAAACTACTTACCGTATTGCACCTGGGCTCACCGTTTTCTGAAAGTAACCATGAGAAGAGCCCCTGCTTGAGAGACAGGCTCAAGTATTCCGCAGCTAGCGCTATTAACCGGGCGAGACTCGGCCGCGAGTGGGAGGACGAAGACCATCTCCCAACCCGTGTGCTCTTCGCCATCTAGGCACTGGATCAAAATCATCTTCTGAGTCCGTGTCCTCGTCCGCGTCAGACTCGATGAGCTCTAGCACGAAACGCCTGTTCCCGTTCTCGTCCCCGTCCCCGTTCCCGTTCCCGTTCCCGTCCCGGTCCGGTTCGGTGTAACAGTCTACGAGTCGCCATTGTCCGTTCGCCATGGCCTCTTCCTCCTCTTCTGATGGGATATAAGGCACACGTAGGCGGCGAGGAGTGGGTCCGTCAGGGATGGTGGAGGCCTCGCTGGCGTAGCCGTCGCTGGAGACATCGTCTTCTTCACTTTCGACGTCCTCCATGGGCAACGATCGGTCGGGGCCGTTTTCTGTTGCTCTGTCTTGCTGTGCACGTGGCGGCGGACTAGATCTTCTGGCGTATCCTATCGGTGGTCTGTCTTGCTGTGGCGGCGGACTGGATCTTCTGGCGTATCCTATCGGTGGTCTGTCTTGCGCTACCTGGGAACCGTCTGGTCCGACAGGAACTCTTAGTCTGCCCTGGTTTAGGCGGAAACTGACATCTCTGCCGGGATGCTCTATTACTCTGGCTTCCTCCAGGTGAGGGGGGCCGAAGATTCTAGAGACATTTTCTACCGGGGTTGCTACTGCTGTGTCTGGCACCTGCAGTAATAAACTGGTTTCCCGCCAGCTGCTGCCGAATAGGCTGGGTCTCCCTTCCGTGGGGTTTGATGTGAGGGGACCGAATATTCTTTCTCTTGCTTCTACTGCTTCCTCGTATGACATGGATTGATTCCAGTCGTTTAAGTTGAACATTCTTGCTCTTTCTTCTACTGCTTGAAGTTCCTCGGATGTCATGGATTGGTTCCAGTAGTTTAAGTTGAAGTCTGACGGGGATAGTGGTGGTCTATTATTGTCAGGCTCGTTGTCCATGACCCCCACATCCATCAAATCTGACCATACTGTGTCCGATAATGGAACATCCGCTGGAGCCCTATGGGTTTCAGACGCATCTCTCAAGAGCCCCACACCTAGCGAACTTAACCTTTCTTCGTTCGAAATTGTGACACTCCTTGGAGTTAGATCGCTCTGGTGTGTGGTTGAAGATTGAAGTGGTACTGCTACCCGCGGTCTTTGAATGCCAGTGCGACTGAGTATCTGGTACGGCCTGTGCATGCCATTGGCTAGCTCATTCAAGAAGACTATCATGTCTCTTCGAGTCGGGTTGTCACCGATCCACGATGACGGGCGAGTACGCACAATGAGGCTGTGATCTCGGCAGAAGTCAATAGCGTCCTCCTGGGTCATCATTTTGTTGTAGAATCGGCGGTTTGCCTCGCAATGTAACTT
This sequence comes from Lachnellula arida, assembly GCA_007821475.1. NCBI lineage: Eukaryota > Fungi > Ascomycota > Leotiomycetes > Helotiales > Lachnaceae > Lachnellula > Lachnellula arida. Next base: position 7,654 of record QGMF01000778.1, read on the forward strand.
CCGGGACGCTTCAAAAGCTGCGCGCTGTTCTGGGCTTGCAACGGTTTTGATGTAGGAAGCATACGTATCGATCAGCCACTTGGCTCTGCGGTCCGGGCTGTAACAGCGTTGAATACAGACCCATGCCGCGAAGGAGAGTGTTCGGAGGCAACCTACTCGAACTTCTGGGACGAAACTGTAGGGCCTGCTATTAACTATCCTCCGAATCGTACGGAACTTACTTCGTAGAAACGCTGTTCCATGGACGGAGAGGTATGATGTCTGATACTGGTTTAGATCTCGTTCTAGGGCTGCTTCGGGGGACAGTTGGGGTTCGGAAACGTCCCGTGCGGAATCTGCCTTAGATGTCCATTCGTAGAAGGAGACTATTGGATGAAAGTCTAAACTACTGGGGTGGATCGAAGGGACAAGAATAGTCGACTGGACACGAGCCTCTGCCACCGATGGAACAATATTCTGGAAGAAAAATGCTCTGTCCACATCCTCGAGGTGCCTATGTTCCGCCGTGATTTGCGCTTGCCTCCGCAGGCACTCGTCGAAAAGCTGTGCCCGAATGGAGGCATAGCCATCTAGAGGATTGGCCTGGGCCTCAAGTTCGAAGTGATCTCGAATTGTGCTGATCACTGTGCGCGGGCGTGACAGACCCCTAGTCGCCGTTAAAGGATGAAGTCGATACCTGACATTGTAGAGATTCCAGTTTCCATCTGTATGATCTGTGTGGCAGTGCGCACACTCGAGGTCCTCATCACACTGGGGGAGCAGTCGGTCTCCTCGAAAATACTCTAATAAACCTTTGGCTCTTGTTGTGTGATAGGCGAATCTTCCATTGTACCGACGTCGTGCTCGACGACTTCGTAATCTGCAAGATGGGCATCGGTTTGGAGCCCTTATTCGTGGGCCCAAAATTTCCCCACCGCAGTCAATGCCACATTCGCCACCAGGGTAAACCAGAGAGTCCTGATCTCCACAAGAGAATGTGATAACGAGTCCGTGACACATCTTTGGAGTTGAGGTCTTGGTGAGCTGATGGTTTCGATGTGTGTTTTGAGAGAGGATTGAAAACTCGATGAGCATAGCCATACTATATATTTTATACCTTAGATTATGGTATTGTTCTCTGAGCTTTGTTCTTGCATGGCAGTACAAAGAAAATGTTTAAACAATAGGTTTGTTCTGAATATTGAGTTCACGAAACAAACTGTACGCCAAACTACTCTGGTATGCAAGTCTTCTACAAGGAATACTAGGAAAGGGGGCGCATTTTTCCTGACCTGCTTGGTTATAGTCTTCTAGACGGTTCCTAAAGCTACCAAATGTTATCCTAAGAGCTTCTGACGCACCAGGCTGAAGGATGAATTTGATAACCCAGCCTGGAAGGTGTGCTCAAATCTGGCAGACCATGAGAAGTGCACCAAAGAGATAACACTTCAGAAAGTTCAACACCGCAGTGAATCACCCTCACAGCACTGCGGTAATGTTTCAAGCAATCATACATGTTACATAAGCGCTACAGCAAACATGAATAACTGGAGGTCCTAGACTTCTGGACCCACGACAGTGATGAAAACAACACCACCTTCTGCGGTAAAAGAGGGCTTTGAACTTGTTTCATAGACCGCAGATTCAGCTGAGTACCGAGACATAATGATTAAAGATGAACTGAACAAGAAAGCCATCAGCTAGCGGTAATAACACAACGACAAAATAGCAGGTACGAGTAGTAGACTCCAGTTTAGAGAAAAAGTTTAGCGGGAAACAGATCTGCTAAGCAATAAGAGCTCCTGCCACGAATCCCAGGGAAGAGATTTCGATAAGGCAAAGACAAAGAAAACGCAACAGGTGGCTCACAATCCCAATAAATTAATAATGTCTCCTTTGTGACCTCAGGATCAAGTCTTTGTGATCCGGGGTTGTTCTTGGGCCGATATACAGAGATTGACCAAATTTTAATAACGAGGTGTTTGCTTCTAATTGAAGCTGATCGGAGCAGGGCTACAGGTAGGGGTCTCCCTAACAAGCTGTCTAAAGACCCGGGGGTGTTTGTAGCACACCGGATTGCCTCACCATCACTTTAACATCCATCCATCCTCAAGTGACTTCTATAATGCAAAGCATGCCGTTGGACAGTCTCAATTCACTTCCAATTGATTCAATTCAACTTTGCTGATGGTGAATTTATTTCGGTTGGGGGACTTTACATATAACATGCTGGTGATGTTGTTGGGTTCTTCCCTCCTCCCTCTACAAACGAGAAGACGAAGCCAACAGCGACAACTAGATCTACAGATACTTCGAGGTAGGAACCACCTTCTGCTTGCTTGTCTTTCTCTCTGAATATAGACAAATCGAGGTTAAGGCAAATTGTTTGCTCGCAAACCTTCGCTGCACACGCGCGACCCTTGTGAATTACTCACCAAGCTTCCCTTGCCCCAAAGTCTCCTCCTATATTATATCCTTCCTTGTCCACCAGCTGACGAACTCAATTCAGCGCCAGCCCAAAAGCACTTGCAGAACTCGGGACATTCAGAGCTGAAGCACCGAAGACAGTAAGCCGTTCTTCCATCCCTCGAGGAGTCATCTGCACGCATCTGACCCCTTCGTAGTCATTCCTCACACACCAAAGCCAACTCTCCGACCTCGAATCGCTTCAGAACAATGTCCGACAACGGAAGCCCCGCCCCCGAATCACCCGCCGCAGCCCCGGTCGAGGATCAAAAGCCAAAAACCCAGCACATCGAAGTCAAAGCCAAGGACCAGAACGGCAGCGAGGTCACCTTTAAGATCAAGAGGACTACACCGTTGGAGAAGGTCATGGATGCCTACTGCAAGAACAAGGGTCTTACGAGAGACACCCTTCGCTTTTATTGGGAAGGAAAGCGCCTGAACCCCAAGGACACGCCAGAATCAACCTTCGAAATGGAGGATGGGGATGATGATGTCTATCAGATCGATGTCATGATGGAGCAGCTTGGTGGTTATTAGTTGGGGTGGGAGACGGTATGGGCTGGAGTTCTCTGGTTGTGTGCGTGGGGGGCATGGAACTCTCTTTGGGATTTGAGGCGTACTGGGCGACACGGTGGGGTTTTTGATGAACTCCAGGATCAACGAATCTCAAGAAAGGGATATGATGATGGCATTTGCGCTGGCTCATTCCATTGCTTTGTGTAGCTACGTGCTATGGTAGTACAATGATACCGGTCAACTACAAATTATCGAATCATCAAGTGTGAAAGAAGAAAGCGATGAGGACCCATGCCTATTACTTGGGATGAATCATTTCTTACCAGTCTAGTTAGGTACCTACAGTTTGAATACCTGCGTAGAAGGTGACAGCTGCTGACTTCTTCGAAAAGTGTTCGGGAAGAAGCTGGTTTCAAAGAAACTGTACCCCAGATACTTGACATAATTTCCGCAATCCTTTATTCCACGAGCATCCACTTAGTATTCTCTTTCTCACAAAACAATTGTTCTCTACCTGAAGCCGAGACCACAACGTATATTCTTTCGCATACCAGCCACCAACCTATTGTCCGTCCCTTCCCCACCACAAAACAACCAACACATAACAAGAACAGCAAGTTTTCAAACTTCACAAATATGTCCGAAAACATCCCCCTCTTACACCCTCAACCATCCCTACCCTCCAAACCTCGCACCCAAACCCACCTACCTCCCAATAACCCAGTAACACAGCCAGCAAGCCAAGCCAAAACCCAAAATGTGTTTCGAGAAACATACCAAGTTTACAAGCTGCGGACACGATGTATGCAGCATCACGCGCTGCAGGATCCAAATGATCACACGTTGCGTTCCAAGCAAGTGTCTGAACTATGTCCTTAGAGGCAGGCGGAGTGCGGAGTACTGTCCTGCGTGTGTGGCCGCGTCTGAGGAGACGGCAGGGCCGGAATGAGGAGCTATGCTTTTCTTTCTTTGGAGATGGATAGAGGTAGAGGTATAGTTGGCTCTTGTTGATGAGGTAGCGGGCTACTAGAGTAGAGTGGGTGTATGATTATAGGTTTCCGATCCTTAGTCTAGCTTCTGAACAATGAAAGAAAAGTTTCAAAAAATATATATAAAATCGGACTTGGGAAATCTCAAAACAGAGTGATGTGAAGTGACAATATGAGCATAATCTTAATATAATCTTGAAAGGAGGCCAGTGACAATGCTAGCTCGATTGTAAGCTACCCATGTAGCTATACTAAGAAATCACCTAGAAACAAGCCTCATAACCGAACACCTGAAAAGTTAATCTCCAGCAACCCCAGAAAGTATCCCAGCAAGCTATATCTGACTGATTGGTGACTAAAACGCCTCTCCTGCATGTCGTAAGTATTACGAACCCATAATAGACTAGGGGGCTAGAACAAGAGAAAGCGAGTCTTTGAACGGATCAGAATCCGCAAAATCCGCGATCAAAGAAAAAGAATCGCCATTTCACCATCAAAGAACCCAAAACCTTTAACACGCAAACATACAAAACCAAACAAAGTAATTAACCCACCACCTATAAATTTCCACCAGTGCACAAACAGCATTTCCTCTCTTCTTTTCCTTCATTGGCAAAACTCCACTTCCACATCAACCTCCAATCCCAACATATCAGTCACCAGCACCAACACACACATCCCTACACCACACATCTTCCCACAGTTACATAGGTACACATTCCAATCACCAAACCTACCACACAACACCACACCACACAATAAACCCCTCTACTGCATTCCCAACCCCCCAAAATGTGCAAAGAACAACACACAACCTTCATCTGCACGCACTCGACATACAAAATCTCCTCATGCGCACAGCAGCTACAAACCGGAACCCACGCACCCTACTGCCCTACCTTCCGCGTCGTGACGTCCGATACCACGTACCCGTGTCCGAGTTGTAGGGCGGTGATTGATGCGGAGCGTTTGAGGAGGAGGAATGGATTTTGAATGGAAAGGGAAGACTGTGAATGATTGGTTGTGGGAATAGGGGAAGGTTAGGGAATGGGGAATGGGGTTGGTTATATGAGTGTGTATGGCTGGAGCGCGTTTTGGTTGGGAAAATTTTTTTTTTGAAGGTGTAAAGTTGGGTTGATTTAGGGGGGTGATTTGATTATTTTGGATACAGCATAACACTAAATGCAGTGGGAAGAAAAGAGTTTATAACAAAGAACTTACAAGTAAAACACTAGAAGAAAGCACCGCATCCCCATATTCTACAAATCATGCACCATACATTCGTTCCTCCACACCCCTCAAAAAATCCAGGTAAAGCCATGCATACGGAGTAACTCCATCTATCTAATATATCTACGTCTCCCCACCCACCTCTCCAAACAATTCTTCCCATCCCCCCATTCGCATACCCATCATGAACCCCCCCCTAACCCACCCGCGGCCACAAAAAAGGTACGCCGACACGTACACCCGCCCATCAACCCCCCCATCTTCCCCTTCCCCTTCTCCCCTCTAACATGCCCACACCCGGCATGGAAGCAGTATTTTTCCGAAAGCGCGTCTGTGTTTGTGTTGCGGCATTCTGGTGCACGTTAGCTACCTAAGCTTTATGTACCTAGATATTTTTGATAGCTTCATAGCTTCATAGCGCGGGAAAGTGAATGTTACTAACTGCAGCATTCCCAGCCTGGGGCGATTTCCCAGGGCATTGTGCGTACTCCGTAGATGGTATTGTTGTTGGCGGGCTTTGAAAAAAAAGAGTGAAAGTTGCGTGTTGGGCACCGCGTGTTGTGGGTTTGGAGAAGGGGTATTTAGGTATGTTCGAGATGGTGTTATGGATGGGAATATAGAAGGGAGATGCGGGATGCGGGTTGGGATATATATTAGGAGGTTGGGTATTTCGAGTCATTGGATTTTAGATATGTGAATCGGGTTCGATAGCATTATACCGAGCCCTCTTGAGTTAATCATAAGGGGCGTTTTGACTGTTGAGTGAAGAAGTTTAGCACAGAGGTAGGATTGTGATATCTTAGTTACTGTAACAGCCCGATGTTTTCGAATCATTCCTTTGGCATAACAATAGTAGCCCTAGTCCACACTGTACATCAAATACGGATAGGAATCCTATGGTTCAGAGCCGTCCCGATATCACAGTGATTAACAAGTCATGCAGCATTCAACACTCTCTAAAACGTCTCGCTTTACTACCTAATATCCTCCATTTCCCCACCCCCCTATCCCCTCTACTCTCACCACCCGCTAATAGACTCGCGGTCTACGAAACCATCTTAAACTCCCCCTTCCCATCAGGCTCTCCACACACACAAAGCGCATAAGTCCTATTCCGCCGCACAACAATCCTCCCCCGCACCCCTTCCCATCCATCCCGCACCACCGTCCCATTCGGCACCAGCACTCTCTCGCCTCTCGTGTGCTGGCAAGCTTGGCATTGCGAAGCGTGCGAAGCGCAGATCTCGTTGCATCCTGTGGAAAGAAAGGATTTAGCTGGATTCATTTAATGGATTGTTTTAGATTCGAAGAGAAGAGAAGGGATGGATTGGATAGGGGTGTTACGGCAGCATTTCCAGGCAGATTCTTTTGGTGTATCTATTGTGGGGTTTTCTTCTGTTGTTTGGGGGGTGTTTTCGGGGTGTTGTGACATTTGGTGGTAGTTGCGGGTTGGTTATTCTGTTTGTACGTTGTAGGTTTGTATTGTGGGGTTTAGTTGAGGTTTGGGGAGTTGTGGTGGAGAGTGGAGAGTCCTAGGAGCGCGATGGTTTTGTGCCCTTTGGAAAGTTGGGAGAGTGTGATTCAGAGACTGTAGCTTTGGAGTAAGATTCCTGTTGTTTAGTGACACACTTTCTTACTATACAGAGTAAGACGCTCGTTAATAACAAGTACCAAAGAGAAGAGCGACTCCGCCCTACTCTACAGTTTTGACTTGTTGAAGAACGTCACCCTGTCCTCCCACCAAGAAAGAACGAGGACGATCCGAAAAAGCAGAACAAGGAGCCAGTCAAGTACAAAAAACTTATATAAGTCCACCAACTCCATTCAAAGCAACCCAGCGAGAAATAAAAACTCCTAACACCAAAATAGTCCCCGTCCCCCCTACTCAAAAGCCAATTGAACGCACCGCAATAACACCCTCCCGCCCCCCTTCCCCTTTCCAACACCACTTAAACACAAAACCACCATCGCAACCACAACCACAAGTTCCAAGCCCCCCAAACCCCCGAATCCTCCTCATTTGCTGTCAAACCCCTAATTGCTGTCAAGTCCGGTCACTCCTTCATTCATTCATCTTTGGCTGGAAAGCCACCTATATCTCCAGCAATCGAGGTTTGGAATTGAAAATTCACTGCTCGAGCGGTGAGCAGAGGAGACGGGAAAGGCAATGCAAGTTCCCAACTCGTGAACGGGGAGCCCATAGGCTTCTCTGTCTGTGTTGCATACGGGTGTAAAATGCTGAAGTTTCGTGGGGTGGGTGGTGTTTTAAGGGCGTTAGGCTGGAGAAATACACTGATGATGGACATGGAGAGTTAGCTAGGACTGCACCCCTCAATTTTTTTAGTGATCGTGTTCATGGGGCAGGTACTATAATACAATTACGATGGGGTTTGGTAGTTATTCTGGAAAATACGAGGTTTGTTCTCAACAAGTGCATTTTGGGCCGTCAACTCTTCGGAGGTCTCTTCGCACGGCAGAAACCCATTACAACATTAAGAACCATATGGAAAGAGCAATGCAGTTTGGATTGCAATATATAAAACGCTCAGGATCTCGTAATGTCCGACCAAATTGAGTTACACCAGCTTCTGAAGAAAACATGAGCTCGACGACTACTGCGCGCTTGCAGGGAGAGCAACAACGAAGAAGAATGATAGAAAACTAGTCCGCACTCCTCCATTACTGCTGTAATTTCAAGAATTATACCTTCCGCACCTGTGCGTATTTTCAAATAACGCCTGATTCCTACCAAACTAGCCCAGCTGATCGCCGTTGTAAAACTTCTCTACAGACACATCACTAATTAACTCGCGCATCCCTGGCACCCTGCTCATCACCATCAGCCCATTCATTAGATGTCTCGCCCAGGGCAGATGGCTGGACTCTGGGACCGTGGTTCTCATTCTCATTTGCCCTAGCAGCCTCCGGATCATCGAGGTATGGCTCTTCCACAGAGCCCCCTTCGATGAGTCTCCTCATCGTTGCTCTGGCATCTTCGTCTCCATTTTGGGCAGAGGTACCGATTCGCTTGAATGCGCGGACTAGCGGTAAGTGCGTCCACGAGGCGCGGGAGAGGAGCGTGAAGATTGATCCGACCTGTGAACATGTGTTAGCTTGGATGGCTAGTTCACGAAATCGACTGTGAAAGTGAGATGTACTTTTAGTGCAAACACAACAACAGCAACGAGGAAGAGCAAGCCAGCATTGACTTGCTCTGCCTTCCTCCATTCTCCGAAACAGCTGTTGCTTCTGCCGTAATTTTTCGCACAAGTAGAAGGCGCTCCGAATGGAAAGGCGCGGTCCTTAACACTGTTCAAACCACAACACTCGAAAGTATCTTGGATCGTCCGAATCCCTCGAGTATCTTTATTTCTGTATAGCTTCGTCCACCTGTCGTTGAGCTCACATTTCAAGGCGTTCGGTGGTATCATGTGCGTCAATGCGAGTGTAGCAACGATGGTTTCGTAAATCAGCTGGAAGCCGATGACAGCGATGAGGGGGATGGTGAGTTGGAACTGTTCGTTTTTCGTCGATCGCTGAATCAGGCTGCGGACACCTTGTGTTGAGACGCCGGTAATCAGTGGAAGGACCACGGTGAAGAGGGCGAGGGCTTGAGGGACGGGGAGGTTGAGGTAGCGGATTTGAGAGTAAGCATAGCTATTGGCCCGAGTCAGGGAAGCTTCAACTTGGGAGTACTAAGTCAGAGCTACTCACCCCGCAATAGCTGTCAACAAGAGCAGCAACTAGCAGTATTAGCAAGGCGGGTGGTGGTTCGAGCTTCAGTAATGCTCACAAGGGGACCAGCCAGCAGGAGAACTTGCTGCCAGACAGCCATGATGGATAGAAACGAGGTAGATAGACGGGCAACAGAAGCTTGCAGAAATTTATATGAACGGAGCTGTACAGAAATGTAATTCCAATCTTTTCGATGGAGAAATGGAAGAGGATGGATGGATGCTGTTCCGTCACTTAAGCGGGAAATTTCAAAAGAAGAAGCAAACAAAAAGCATGTTACGGACTCGTCACCTTGATATTCACTGCCTGATACTGGAGTAGCACCAACAAATTAAAACAGAGAGAAAGAGAGAGGGGAAACCTTGGTTTTATGCAGCCTTCCGTCTGTCTACACGTGACTGCCCCGCTTCAACACGAGGTTCTCCCGCTTCGTGTGACGACGACGTATTACTGTGGTCTTCCCCAGAATTCGCTCTCAACACAACCACCGACCATATAATCACTTTGACCTGCGCATAAAGAGCACTGGAAGATAATCACGAAGATCACGGCAAAAACAAAGCTAGCAGCGAGCAAGTGTTTACTAGGTACTACCTTGCGCGCCTCCAACCCGCAACCATGCAGGCAATGCCCGATTCGCGCCAGCAGAGCTTCGAGGAGATCTACGGCCCTCCCGAGAACTTCCTGGAGATAGAAGTAAGCACTTGCTCTTCTATATGATACCATGTCTTTATTTGCGCCCCATACAACCATCTCAACCATCTACC
>QGMF01000779.1:0-17331 GCA_007821475.1 Lachnellula arida
CCTCTTTTACACCTCCCTCCTTCACCCTCTTCTCCCTCAAACTCTGCCCACGGTTCTTCTCGTTGTATTCTTTAATCCTTCTACTCGTTTCCTCGTCCTGTCTACTCTCTCCACTTCCTGCCCCCTTCCCCTTTTGTTGAGAAGTAGCTTCCACCCGCCCTAAAACTTGATCTTCTACCCTCTTTCTCTTCTCCTCAGGCGTCTCCGTCCATATCGCACTAATACCACTCTTCTCGGCGGGTGCTTTCGCTCCTTTCCCCGATGCAAATTTCCGGTTCTTGAGTTTCGTAGGGTCTACTCGTGTAGACCAGTCGCTGTCTGAAGGGGGTACGAGCATCCATTCATCGCGCTGTGGTTTTGCTGGTTGCGACGCTGCTATTTTTTCGGCAAGAGCTTCGTCTGCGCGTTGATTGAGGTAAGCTGTTTCTGCTGCTGAGCCGGGGGCTGGGGGAAGGGAGGGACCGTAGTCGGAGTCGGAGTCTGAGGAGTCGTCTGGGGGGTGGGAAGGCATTTCGGCGAGAGGAGCCGGAGGTGGAGCTGGACCAAGGACTCTCTTTGGGGGAATAGATGCGGTGGCAGCTTTAGGAACTGAGGGGCCGTAGTCATCGTCTGAGCTGTCGTCTACTTCGAGCTCATCGGGATTCTTGGATGGTGGCATGGCGGGGCCCGCGACTGCTCGTGGAGAAGGCATAGATGGCCCTACAGCTGGTCGCGGAGCATTTGTAGATTTCGTGGCTGTAATCGAGGGTCCGTAGCCATCATCTGAGCTATCATCCACCTCGAGCTCGTCTGGGTTTTTCGAAGGAGGTAACGAGGGCCCCAGTGTACGTCTTTCTGGCGCTGTTGCTGCCTGTACTTTGTGCGGAGGGGAACTGGGTCCTTCTGCATCATCGTCGATGGAGCGCTTGCGCTTTGCAAGATGAGGAGGGAGTTCGGGGCCTACGGATGGCATTGTGAAGACTGTTGAATTTGGTGTTGTGTAGTTGTACTGGAGAGGTGGGTGGGTGGGAAATCAAAATATGTACCGGTAGATTTGATGTGCAGCTTGCAGATTCGATTCGGTACGTTCCGAGCTTCGCGTCAGGCTATGCCGCGACACCAACAGGCCAGGCTCCCTTCTCTGTTCTCACTGTACAGTATTTGAAGTACTGTACCGTATATTTATCATCGCAGCCAATCGTTATTTCTTCTCACCTTGTAAAACTTTGTTAAATTGTAAGGTTTTATCGTCAGTCCACTCTAACCTCGATTGTAAGCGAGCTCCCTATCAAGTGAACCCCAGCAACAGCTGTCAACCTCTACATCCAAGCTTCGAAGCTACAACCAACTCTTGGAAAGCGGCAGATCACGAAATTCAAGATTGGTCTCCTACTGGTACTGATGCGGTGCTGATACTTCAGGTATTCATGAGTCTACGGACTGCGGCGCATCGACCTGAATGAGGAGTGGAACAATGAACTATTCTCGATGAGCTCCTCTTCGGAAAATGATAGCGGCGCGGAGGAAGATACGATCAATGGAGATATAGCCAACGGAGGGCAGCATGCCGCGGCGGATGAAGAGAGTAGTGGTGGAAGGGAAGGGGAAGGGCGAATCGTCGAGCTATTACAAGAGGAACAAGAAGACGCACCAACACCTCAGAAATTGGGCAATGGTACGAATAGATACAGAGCTACTGAGCCCGTAGAAAGTGCCTCTGAAGATGGATCTATGAACGCTGTACCTCGGCGGACTGGGAGTCCTATCGAATCTTTGTTATCTATACCAGATGATTCTCCCTCAGTTCAGGTAGGTCGGGCAACCTCTTGTCTCTACGTTTCCTAACACTTTTTCTAGGGCTCCGTCTTGTCATCTCCTGGTGGAAGCAGTATATTGCCCTCTGTAGCCTCGAGGCCAGGCCTTGATAGCCCTACCCCATCTTTCCGGCCCTTCGACAGACGCTTTCAGTCCAGACTCTCGAGCTACAACCTTTCTTCTCCGCGCCCTGCCTCTCCTACCCCCTCGTATCTCAAAACCCGTGGACGTCAAGACTCTGTAAGCAGTCAGATGATACTTGATGGTGGAGACACCGATACACCGTCCCCGCCATGGGAGGTTGTGAGATGGACAAAGTTAAAGAAAATGAACGGGCAAGCATTTTCAGAGGTTGGTAAACGCAGTTTTGGCGTGCCAACATGTATATCAGTTTCGGCATCTATTGTGCTTGGAACATCGAAAGGAATAATTTTAATCTTTGACTATCACCAAAATCTCAAGTCCATTATTGGACCTGGTACAAAGGGTAAGTCGCGGGATTCCTTCTTGCGAGGAAATACAAGCTGACGATTACAGCTGTCGAATCTGGAGCTATCACCTCCATTGCAATTTCAGCCGATCATCTGATCGTTGCTGGAGGGCATGCAAATGGGAGTATCTTCACGTGGGAAATAGCCAAGACAGCTCGCCCCTTTCTTCACATACCCAGTCTTCAGCCCTCTCAATTGGTAAACCGAAGTGTTGATGGCCATGTGCCGAACCTTCCTATCAGACATCTAGGATTTCTAGGAACTCGCCATACGGCACTCGTCTCTGCTGATGATCGCGGCATGGCCTTTTCCCATCTTGCCACTAGAGGATTAGGGGCTGTTGGGCGATCTGTTAGGACAACACGAATTTTGGGTCGGTATCCCAATGATGTCTCTACTACTGGGAAACCCCGAAAACCGAGTACGGTACTTGCTTTTGCACCACTTCCTCTGGGCAATGTCGAGCGTGGAACGGATACTCTGGGGCTCACTGCAATGCTTACTCCGTATTTGCTGGTCATTGTCTCCACGACTCCTGTGGCCCAGACACAACATAAGGCTGCCAGACCAAAAGAAGTGGCAGCTCATAGTGCCATGAGTGGGTGCCTAGCATGGTTCCCAGCAGTCAAGTTAAAAGTCAAAGATCCCAAGACGGGAAGCGAAATATCGAAGGTCAAACTGGTATATTGCTGGTCAAATGTTTTGACCGTTCTCGACGTGGAGGAGACAGCGTCTCCTGATAAAGACAAACCTCCCAATCTTTCCTTCAAGCCTCGCAGCCGCTGGAAAGCAGATGAAGCAATAGTCGCTGTGCAATGGCTCAGCCGTTCGGTCTTGGCGGTCTTGACTATTACTCAGCGTCTGATTATCCTTGAGGATGGGAGTATGCGCATGACGGATGCTTTTGATCTAGTCCACAAGCACATTTACCACCAAGACCTCTTTTCGAAACAATTGCATAATCTTGTAGAGCAACTCGATGAGGAGGATACATCAATGCACGGAGTTGTTGCTGATGCATTTTATATGAGCTTCAAGTCATACAAGGGGCGAATGTTCCTCCTGGGGTTTAACGATGTCTCCATTGGAACGTTGTCAAACTGGGCAGACCGCTTGATAGCTTTGATGGAGAATGGTGATTATATCGGTGCCATCCAGCTTGCAACAACTTATTATACAGGAGCTGCCGATAAGCTTACGATCGGCCTCCCTGAAGACACCAAACTACGGCATTCAATGGTACAAGACAAACTGATAGAAATCATGACAGCATCTTTGAAGTTTGCTTTCGGTCAGCGTCAAAAGCAGTCACTGGCCGCGAATAATACCCATCTTCAACAACTAGCTGAAGCATGCTTCGAGGCATGTCTCAGCATTGGGGACATTGACTTCCTCTTCGATGAGGCATATGAATGGTACGAAGATGGAGAATCAGAAGGAGTTTTCTTGGAGACCTTGGAGCCTCATATACTGGAAAAGCAAATTACCACTGCCCCTCCAACAGTTGTCAAAGCCATGGTCACTCATTACGTGAGCAAAGGCCTAGAAAGTCGCTTAGAAGAAATAATCTGCCACATGGAGACAGCAACTTTGGATATCGACCAGGTCACCACTCTATGCAAACAACACAACTTATATGATGCACTCATTTACGTCTGGAACCAAGCGCTGAACGACTATATCACACCTCTCATCGACCTCCTGGCTCTTCTGATACCCCTGGTGCAAAATGGAGATTACTTTACGGACGGCAAGCCTATGGAGGACCCGATTTTCGGGGTCAATGCGTTGAAGATGTTCCCGTATTTGTCTTATACTTTTACGGGCCGCATCTATCCTACTGGAGACAACCTCGAGGACGAAGATGCCATGAATGCCAAGGCGGAGCTCTATTGGTTTCTGTTTTCCGGTAGAACAATAACGTGGCCGAAGGCTACTGGAAGCCCTTTCTTGACGCAGCCCGGCAAGGAGGACGAGCCGTCATTTCCGTATCTTAGAATGATTCTTAAGTTTGACGCGCCGAGCTTTTTGAGTTCTTTGAATGAAGCATTTGAGGACTCGTTCCTTAATGATACCCCCGAGCGAGCAGTCAATGGCGGCTCTACTCGCAACATGTCGGAAGAACATGTCTTCGGCTTGTCTGTCAACAGACAGTATATTGTTACTATTCTGCTAGAAGTCATGAACCCCAATGACTTTGCTTCCGAGGACACCATCTACCTTGACATGTTCATTGCACGCAACCTCCCTAAATTCCCACAATATCTGCTTCTTTCTGGCACGGCCTTACACAAGGTTTTGACTGGTCTCTGCAACTATCCTGGGTCCGACTTAGCAGATGACGCACAATTGAGCGCTGAGTACCTACTCTCAGTGTACCATCCTCCTGATTTGCCATCTCTTATGCCACTATTCGAGAAAGCTGGGTTCTACCGAGTCCTTAAAAGCATATACAAAGCCGACAAGCAATACAACAAGCTAGTCCAGACGTATTTTGAGGATCCAGAGGATCAGGAAGATGTTTTCAATTGCATAGCCGATTGTTTAAGGCCCCGCTCCGGATTGACGAAAAGGCAAATTCGAGACGTCCATGAAGTTATTGAAGCTCATGCAAGCGACCTTGTTCATCTTGATGCTGTGAGAGCAGCCCAAGCAATCGAATCCTATGCACCTTCCCTGCATCAAAAGTTTTTGGATTCTTTGCCAATGGATTCCCAGTTACAGTACGCTTACCTCCATACAATTTTCGAGCCAGAGGCAATTGACGCTGAAGAGCCGAAGAACACAGCACATAACAAGTTCACGGAACGATACGTACAGTTGATGTGTAAATTTGAGTCTACGCATGTAGCCGATTACGTGGAATTGATTCAGGCCAGTGATCTGCGTCTTGACAAAGTATTACCTTACATGGAAGAAAGCGGGGTCATTGATGCTGCTGTGGTGCTGATGGCTCGTGAGGGTCAGATGCGTGAGGCTATGGATCGCCTGATCCAGCATTTGAGGAAACTCGAGTCTGCCCTTTTAGGTCTCCTGGCCAGTTCGGATGAGGACATGCAATCTATGCAAATGGAAGAGGCCACTGAAGATCTTCTTGAAGCACTACAGAAGTACACTAACGTCGGAATCTGGCTCTGCCAAGGTCAAGCAAAGGCGCAATCTGTGAGAGCCATCATTTCTCCCGTTCAGAGAAAGTCCTCGTCGAAGAGTGAACTACTTCCAGATGAAGTACTTTGGCTTGATCTCATTGATATTACCGTTCAGATCACTCGTAAACTCTCTGCGAGTCTGAGTGATCTTGAGAGCTCAAATGCAACGGTAATCAACCATGGAAAACTACTTTTCCAACTGCGGGCACTTGTACAGCGCTGTTTCACTGCATTGCTAAACTCCACCTCGTCGCCAACACCCAGCGGCACCAACTTATCTTTTCTCCGAATCCTCCGAGCATTTCTGACCCGGGCCTCAGTCTCTTCGCCAAATTTGAGTGACCTCCGAGCTGTCTTGGCGTCTATATTCTCAGCCTACGCCTATGAAGAGAGTATTCTCAGTCTAGCAAATCGCCTGCTAGATAAGGACCTCTTTGTCAATGTCAAATCTGCAAGTACTTTGCGCCAGCGAGGCTGGAGACCGCGAGGCTCCACTTGCGAGGGCTGTGGCCGTCGCGTCTGGGGTCATGGTGTTTCAGGCGATGTGTTTTCTGAGTGGGAAAAGCGGCAAGAGCTGGATACAAAGCGAAGGAAAGAGCGGAGATCAGAGTTAGCTGGGGCTCAAGTCGAGCGTGGGAAAGGAAGGGCCCACGTGCGAAACAGGTCTAGCATTGTTGAAACACCTAAAAGAAAGGGAAAAGGAACTGCCACTGATGGCGCTGTAGATACTGAGGAGGGCCAGGAGACAGATGGACAGGATCAAGCTGCGGTTCAGCAAGACCTCGGCCCGTTGGTGGTGTTGGCGTGTAGACATATTTATCATCAGTCCTGCTTGGAGGCTATGCAGGTTGATGAGGCTCCGGAAAGGGAGTTCAGATGCCCGATAGATGGCTAGTATATAGATGAAATTTACCTTATTAATGTCATGGCATGTGCCTGCCAAGTGAGATAAATTGCGTTTCTGATTGGGAAATGAGATTGAGGTCTATGGAACTTATGCCGACTGAGGCAACATTCTTTCACTTGGAGTATTACAAGGTAAGGTCCATCTGCTTCCCGCTTTTTATATATATGCTAATTGCATTCAGATGTAAAGAATAGAAGAACTGCTATCACCTCTTTCCCAATCTGCCTAGCCGCACCACCTATTCCTGGAACTCCTTGGCCAGAATGCCGTGACGCCAGACGCACCTAATATTGAGGGTAGCATCAATGTCGTCCAATGGATTTCCTTCAAGGAGAACAAGGTCTGCCTTGAGTCCTTGAGCAATCTGTCCTCGATCCTTCCAACCAAAGAGCTTAGCAGTCAATGCTGTCCCAGCGTGGAGAGCCTCTTTGGGCGAGAAGCCACACTCCTTGACAAGCAGATACAACTCCTGGTGGAACGACACACCCCATGCAGTTCCCAAGCCCGGCCCAGCAGAATCAGAGCCCCTGTGAAGCATCAGCACCATAACTCGTACCTTAATCAGTCTTCAGCCATCTATCACTTACACAATAATCGGCACCCCCTCGGCCTTCAACCTCCGCACCGTCCCATACGCATTTTCCACCGTTGCGCCCTCCCTCGAAAACCCCAGGCACCGACACAAAGTCGCATGCCCCTTCTCCGTCAGCTTACCTTTCACGCGCCCATCATTCGCAAACCGTTCTGCCAGCGCCGCGCCTTCCTTAGTGAGGCTCCCCAACACTGCCAGCGTCGGGTTGCACCATGCCCCGGCCTTCTTGTACCCATCCACGATCTCCTGGCTCACGGGCTCGTCTATGAACGTATGCGCTAGCCCGTTGATCCCCAGCGACAGCACCTCCAGCGTGTCGGCGCGCGCGAGGCAGTGCGCCACGGCCACGTGCCCAGCTGCGTGCGTTGCGGTAATCACGGCTTTCTGGATGTCGAGCGATGGTTTGGGGAAGGCCTGCCCCATCGCGGCGCCGGACTCGTGCATTAGCTTCGTGTAGTCAGCACCTCCTGCCGGCGACAAATTGTGGGCGACGTGGGCTTCGGCGTCGGCGGGGGAGGTGAGTCGAGGCCAGGTTGCGATTTCAGCGGCTGTCTATAAGATTGGAGGTTAGCTCTGCGTCAGGGGGAAAGGGTTTGTTTGCTATGGGGAATCATTGGCGCAAGGCCTCACCTCTTCGCTCTTGTCGTGCGCAGTTACTACGGCCATAGGCCACCCGCCGTCAATAGTCGCTGCCAAGCCGGCGGCCTTGAAGTCGGCAGCTTCGGCCCTCTTGTCAGCTGCGAGCTTCTTCAGCTTGTGCACGTTGACCGTCTCGTTGTGCATGTCCATGACGGTGGTTACGCCGAACTTGAGGGACTGGTATAGTGCGAGTTCCTGGCCCTTGTCGGCGTGGATGTGCGCGTCGATGAAGCCGGGGACTACGGTGTGGCCTGGCTTAGAGATGATGGGGACACCGGCATTGGCTGGTGGTGGGCCAGCAGAAACGGTTGCGATGAGGCCGTTCTTGATCACAACGTGGCCCAAGTCGATAGTGCCGGTGCCGGTGAAGATGCGTACATCGGAGAGGATGAAACTGGTTGGTCCCATTGTGGGAACTGTTGTGGATGCGGTTGATATCAAAGGAATGGAAGCTCTTGTGGGTGGTTAGATGCTTCTTGTACTTCTGTACTCGATCATCTTGTACCCTAGATGGAAAGTTGCTATCTACTATCCATGTATGATGTACTCCGTATTTGCTGAGGATATGTCCAATCGGGACTATCAGACTCTTAGTCTTCTCAACTTCCACTTAGACTCTAGCATTGGGAGGTCCAATTAACGTACTATTCCTCTTTGGTTTATAAGAGGAACGTAGCTCATTAGGGTAAGCCGGAAGGCTCTGGGAAGCTGAACCACAGTTTTGCGACATTTATCGACTTCCCTGATACCCCTCTTTGCACCTGCCGACTTACATACCTATACTGGAAGCAAGTGGCGGTGTCCGACAGTCAAGTCCGACAGCGTTGCCCGACAACCCCGACGATTATTTGTCGCTAAGCTGTCATAGCGTATCTAGTAGCCAATCATATGGTGGATTTTCCGCAGCTAATTTTCACGAAAGGGGCTTTCGCTTAATTATCAACGACAACCAACTCACTCATACCCGTTTCCGTTGCCGAACTCATCAAATAGCAACGCAGGGCAGAAGGAAAGGCTAATGCATGGTGCATAACAAATCGAAAGGTGCCTTTGGAATTGTGTACGCCACCTCTGATTCCATCCTTGATGTTGCTTGATGCGTGCTCCGATCATCGATATCTCTAGGACTCACGAAGCTAGCTTAGCTGAGCGGTCCCCGATACAAACTGTCACCATGGCGGCCGACCGCGGTCGACTGCGTATAGCCTCCCAGGCATGCGTAATGTGTAAAAATCGAAAGAAGAAGTGTAACAAGTCGTTGCCGTCTTGTGGATATTGCACCCGGTCAGTCACCCAAGTCTTCAACTGGCAATGGTGGCAATGATGGCAATGCTGACCAGCGTTGCAGAAAAGAGCTGGAATGTGTTTATGCTCATGCCGTCAAAACCGTCAAAACCCCTCACGCTGCGCCGATTAGGGGTGCACGGCCGCCTGTGAATATCGTCTCCTCTCGCATGGTCTTATCCGCAAGGGTACCGTCAGACTCAGACCAGACAACGGCTGACCAGTTTAGTTGTCCCTTTCAATATACGTTTATCTAAATCTGGTCTCTTGCTGTCGAATCATTTCGCCTGCTTGATCTACTGTACGTCTAGGCATGTGGCTAACCAACAGAAACCAGTGGCCAAGTGTATCTGGAGGTCCATGGTATTATTCGTGGGACGAGACAGTTCGTGGACGATATCAGCGCCCGATATTTCCGGGGTTTCAACTGCCACCTACCCGTCATCTCCCGTACGCGCTTCTGCAATAACCTCATCACGTCGGGAGCAGCCCCAGCCGCCGACTTTTCCGTCTTGCTACTGACTATCTGTCTGATCACACACGCTCCTGCACTGGGATATCAATCCGTACATGGAGCGACTCGATCCGTCGAGCAACAAACCCTCTATCTCACTGCGAGGTCCCTCTTTGCCCAGGTTCAGGTATCTTGCTCACCCTCCGTCCCTCTGATCCAAGCCAGTCTTTTGCTAGCCATGTATGAGTATATACATGGCCGCCCGGACGATGCATTTGTGACTATCGCAAGTAGTGCGCGGATGGCCTATGCGGCCCGCATCCACGCTCACGATCGCCATCAGGCACCGATGGGACATACCGCTGAACACAATGCGGATACCGACCTCCTGCTGCAGGCTGAAGAAGCAGCAAATACATGGTGGGGAATTGTTATCTGTGAGCGGTATGTTTCTCCTAGTTTGCTTATTGGAAAACCATCGACACACATTAACCTGAGGCCGTGCTGGTGACAGGACCTTCTTCAGCGAAATGACGGTGTTCGACCAACTGCTAGTTACTGTTTTTCCTGGCGGAGATGCTCGGCTGCCGATCGAACCCCAAGTCCTCGACCAGCTCGACATTTCAAACCCGGACTCTCTACCCAACATCCCCGTGTCCTGTCTGACGTCGCCAAAAGTTGGAGGATTTAGTCGGGCAGCTCAAGCGACTAATCTTCTGGATCAAGTCTTCAAAAGCTTCGACATTGCAGACATTGATTCTAGACTGCTTCAACTTGACAGACTGGATACTAATATCCAAGCCTTTCTATCGTTGGTTATGCCGCAGTGCCCGGGGCAATTGGGCGTCTTTTGTGGAGCAGTAAATATCGCCATCAGGTCAGTCCATTGCTATTTTTGCCCTCTCCATGGATAGCCACTTTACCCTAGCTTAACTTCCCTCAAAACAGAGCGCTATTCATATTACATTGGCACATCCTCAGTCAGCCCTCGCAAGCTGTCGTAGCTAAGTTCAAACCGTTGGAAGAGTGGTACACAAGATCGCAAGAGGCGCTTGACACTGTTACGAAGATAGTCGTCGACATTGCCGAGTGGCTCATAGCCTCATCGCCCGGAAACTCAGCGACAGACACGGTTGATGCGATGACTCCAGTGTACCCATATATTGCTCGCGCTGCGCTGAGGAATATCCATAGCAGCACCCAGAGGGAAGATGTGGGTTGGCTGAGGAATGCCGAGGACGTGCTCCAGACATGCCTTGAAAAATACTTCCAACGCTGGGGCGTCAGTGATGATTAGGGCATCCTGCTGCGATTAGAGACAATATGGCTAGAAAGGGTTACACGCCACAAGTGGGAGGCTGCCTTGTTTCACCCCCAGAAAGTATATACGATGTCCATTGTCCATTGTCCACATGCCACATGGTAATGACCTCTTTAATCTCGATAACAAACCCCCTAAAATCTCCAAATGTCCAAATCGGGCATTATTGTGGGTACATACATAGTAGTTATAATAAACCTGTCACAAACTCGCCACGTTTTCTAGAGCAAACAGGATTACTCTTTTTCAGTTGCAATTATCCTTATTTGGACGACCTGTAACCCCAACTAAAATCACAGCAGGAGGCCCTATCGTATTGGATTCCGGTTCCGATTTGAAGGCTATGCACGTGATCCCCCATACCTCCGGAATCTGTAGCAGTGTAGATCAGGGGTTGGCCGCTAATGCACTGCACGGGCACGTCCGCTTTGCCCGAAATGGAATAATGCCTGCGTACGTACTACTCTATTTACTTTGGACAAAAACCTCCAACTTACATTCTTTCCACCCCCTTCCTACAAACAAAGTCCATCCTTTCAACAACTCGTCAAATAATCGAAATTGTTCACGACTCGAAATTCAGCACCTGAAATTGATTTCCGTCCATTTCTTTTCAAACCACATCATCCAATCGAATCTGTAACCGGAAGGGATAGTTTGACACGCACTGAAACGCCGCATGGAAAGAGTGTTGTAACAGGATATCGCGCGGCACTTCAACTCCCAGCACCGCCACATCGTCACCGAGGAGTGCCCTCTGTATACATTAGCAAAAAGCTTGTCTTCTCTCTTCCGGACCAAATTTGAAGCCACGCCAGCGATACATCCATTACGCAAACTGCCTCGATCATTTATCTACTCGAGCTGGAACAATATCAAAGTACGAACGAACGGCAGTATGGCATCTTTTATCCAAGCTCGTCAAAATTTCGATGACGGCGATGACGGCGATCTTCAGTTCGAGGATGATAGGACTGATTTCTGGTGGACGAGGGTACGTACTGTGCAGAACCTCTGGATAACAAACACCTAACAAGCATATAGACAGGTCAGATAGTTCGGTGGTCGATTTTCTTAGCTATTTTTGCCTTGGTAATGGCCTACGTAATCATCGGATACTGGCATGCAAAGAGGAGGATCAACAAGGGCCTGGCACCCCTTAAATATCACAGAGTAAGATCATTCCAATTTAGCTACATGCTCAAATCGCTAACATTATGCAGTGGCTTTTAAACAGACAACAGCGAGCCAGATACGATCCCTCATACCAGAATCCCTCCGTCTACTACCAACCCTATCCTCCTCAAGATCAACAGTACGGCCTTCACTCGATGCCTCCACCAATGTACGATCCAAATGCTCCTCTACCACCTACATACCAACCACCAGCCGGAGCCACGAAAGTCGATCCATCCCAATGGGGAGCAACTCATAGACCAGTAGAAGCGGGCGAACCTTCTCCGGCGTATGACGCACCGCCTGGACCGCCTCCAGCCGCTGTCGAAGCAAACCATACGGGCAGCACCAATAATCCTTATAGACTATGAGCTCCTCGCTGGCGGGGTTTAGGACTGGATAATTCGGGATATTGACACTTTTAATTTGTGACAAGTGGGCGTAATGGGTATTCCATTCTTGGACAAAATTGCTTGGTGAAGAGTTGGGACCCAATGTATTACGTACTATCAGGAATAGACAGAATAACAATAGTGAACGCTGCTTTGCAAACATCTATTTCTTCCCTATAAGGATATGCAACGATTATCCTAAATCCATAGCGTCTGGGTCATCGTCCGTAGCTGTCTGAGCTATTATAGCTGTTGGTTCCTCTGCCATTTTTTGAGTAGGAGTCGGCGCATTTACTGTGACCCTGCCACGATACCAGTCTCGAGAGTTTGAACCATCATCCACAGGCGTGATAATCGTAGGAGTCTTCCGGCTATCGTCATTCCCTTTCTCGTCCTGTTTCGCCCTTGCCCTGGCCCTTGTTTCAATGATAGCTTTTCGCACGCTATCCTGCGCTTCGGGTACCGTCAAAGAACTTGGGATATTATAGAGCACCAGTTGATTGTTACCGGCTAATTCGCCGTCGCTGTTCGCGAGGATGGAGGGGGGTATTCGTGATTCTTGGAGGTGCTTTTTGATATCAGGGAGGAAGACTAGCTTGCCATCGTCAGATTCGCCACTGTCCGATAACTCAGCGTCGAGATCATATATATAGACTTTATGCTTCGAGTCGTCGAGTAGCATTACATCTGGATCTTTAAGAGTTGAGGGTTTCGGATTCGGTGGTGGGCTGTTGATAGCCGGCTGTTCAACAGGAACGTAGAGCCGCTGGCCATCGCGCTCTGCAAGCCCGTTAGAAATGTTTTGGAAAGTAGAATTGGATTGATCAGAGAATACAAACCAAGATTGAGTAGGCTCAGCCGTTTACTTAGTCGTTCACTGTGTTGGTCCTCCGCCTTTCGTTTCCTGACCCTGCCTGGCGCTTGCAACTGATCCATCCCATCTCATCCCTCCTCCAACCAACACAACAAACCTTTCTACCGCAACAAAAGCAGATTCACTCCAGAAACAAAGAAGAATTGATGTGCGCCGCGACACAATTAAAGCTAAATAAAAGTATTTCGCGTAGGACTGTTATCGAGACTCGGGGAGCTGAGGCAGGCGGATGAATGAGCTGCGGTGGTGTGGAAGCCAGCTCCGACTCGCATTGAGTCAGAGAATATTCTGGAGGCCTCCACCAACATCAAAATTCCTGGGCGCGCACGTCACAACACCACTTTCGCAGACACCCAAATATTACTGCAGACACTTCTCGACTTCCAGATTCAGAATGGCGGATACGCAGAAATGGACTGCGGCGGTGGTCAGAAAGCAATTCTTGGACTTCTTTGCGGAAAAGGGTCACACTATTGGTATGTGGCGGGGTAATTTTTCTGCAGGAGGTTTATTCTCTTCAACGGATTTCTTAATTGGCTTGGGGTGCTCAATTGTAGTTTCTGAAGACCTGGGCTCTTGCTCTATTATCTTTCTAGAACCATTCAGCTAATGTGGGAGAATTACAGTGCCCTCGTCCTCTGTGGTACCCCACAATGACCCTACCCTCCTCTTTACCAATGCCGGTATGAACCAATTCAAACCAATCTTCCTCGGAACTATTGGCAAGACCGATGATCTCGCACAGCTGAAGAGAGCGACCGATTCGCAGAAGGTATACAGCCCAAGTGCTGCTGGTTAAATGAGGGGCAGGCTGACGAGTCATAGTGTATACGTGCGGGCGGAAAGCACAATGATCTCGACGATGTTGGCAAGGACAGCTATCACCACACGTTCTTCGAGATGTTAGGCAACTGGTCGTTTGGAGATTACTTCAAGCAAGGCGCTATTGAGATGTCCTGGGAGCTTCTTACAAAAGTCTATGGTCTCGAACCTGACCGTCTCTACGTTACCTACTTTGAGGGAGATGAGGCTGCCGGTCTTGAGCCGGATCTGGAGGCCAAGGCCCTCTGGAGCAAAGTCGGCGTTGCGGATGATCATATTCTGCCCGGAAACATGAAGGATAACTTCTGGGAAATGGGTGACCAAGGTCCTTGCGGGCCCTGTAGCGAAGTGCATTATGACAGGATAGGCGGCGGTCGAAATGCTGCCCACCTAGTCAACGAAGATGACCCAAATGTCCTGGAGATTTGGAACAATGTGTTCATGCAATACGACAGACAAAAGGACCGGTCCCTGAAGACTTTGCCTTCGCAGCATATCGATACTGGTATGGGTTACGAACGATTGGTCTCAGTCTTGCAAGACAAGTCATCCAACTATGACACGGATGTCTTCTCGCCTCTTTTTGCAAGAATCCAAGAAGTTACAGGAGCTAGGCCATACTCTGACAAATACGGAAAGGATGACGCTGACGGAATCGATACTGCGTACCGTGTGGTTGCGGATCACATTCGTCTACTGACCTTTGCTATATCTGATGGAGGTGTGCCCAACAATGAAGGAAGAGGCTATGTCGTTCGACGTGTGTTACGGCGAGGGTCTCGCTATGCTCGCAAATACTTCAACGCTGAGATTGGCAGCTTCTTCTCTCAGATTCTCCCTGCGCTCGTTGCTCAAATGGGCGAGCAGTTCCCAGAGATCAAGAAGAAGGAACAAGATGTCAAGGAGATTTTGGACGAGGAAGAAGAGGCTTTTGCGAGAACATTAGATCGTGGTGAGAAGATGTTCGAGAAGTACGCTGCTCAGGCCATCAAGACGAATACGAAGAAGCTCTCTGGTGCGGATGTTTGGCGTCTGTATGACACGTTTGGTTTCCCAGAGGATCTAACTAAGATTATGGCGGAAGAGAGAGGTCTTGAGACGGATGATGCTGAAATCGAGATCGCAAAGGTGAAGGCTCGTGAGGCAAGCAAGTCTGTCAAGGAAGCTGCTCATACCTTTGCAAAATTGGACGTACACCAAATTGCTGAGCTAGACAAGATTGGAATTGTCAGACCCAATGATGATGCCAAATTCTCGAAGGGTGATAGCAAAGGTAAGATTCAACTGATTTATGACGGCAAGGATTTCTTGAAGTCTACGGGGGCACTTTCATCAGGCAAGACTTTTGGCATCTTGTTGGATAAGACGAACTTTTATGCTGAGCAAGGAGGTCAAGTCTTCGATACTGGCAAAATGATCATCGACGATGTTGCTGAGTTCAAAGTCTTGGACGTTCAGGCATATGGTGGATATATCATTCACAATGGTTATCTAGAGTATGGTCACTTGAAGGCTGGAGACGAGGTCATTTGCGAATATGATGAGCTACGGAGATCACCTATCCGCAACAACCACACCGGAACACATATTCTGAATCACGCATTACGAGAGCACCTCGGTGATGATATCAACCAGAAAGGTTCTTTGGTCGACCAGGACAAGCTGCGCTTTGATTTCTCTCACAAATCCCAGGTTACGAATCCAGAACTGAAGAAGATCGAGGACTCGTCGAATTCTTACATCAAGCAAAACTGCAAGATATACTCAAAGGATGTCGATCTTGACATTGCAAAGGGTATTGAGGGTGTTCGTGCTGTCTTTGGAGAGACGTATCCGAACCCAGTTAGAGTAGTTTCGGTCGGTGTCGAAGTAGATACTCTGCTTGCAGAACCCCGAAATCCAGAATGGCGAAAGGTCAGTGTGGAGTTCTGCGGTGGTACTCACGTAGACCAGACCGGTCTGATCAAGGATCTTGTCATTGTTGAGGAGAGCGGTATTGCAAAGGGTATCCGACGTATCATTGCCTACACTGGCGATGCTGCGCACGAAGTCCAAAGACAGGCCCTTGAATTCAACAAGCGGATTGAGGCTCTAGAGAAGATGCCGCATGGCGTTGAAAAAGAGGCTGAAGTCAAAGCAACGCAACAAGATCTGAATCAGCTCACCATCTCAACACTGACAAAGGAGGAGTTGAAGACACGCTTTGGCAAAGTGCAAAAAGATGTTTTGGATGAGCAAAAGAAGAAGCAAAAGGCTGAATCAAAGACCGCGCTGGACACTGTTACCAGCCACTTTGCTGAAAATAAGGATAGCAAGATCTTCATTGGCAAGCTACCTATTTCTGCGAATGCCAAGGCTGTCACCGATGTCATGAATTATTTCAAGAGCAAGGCGAAGGACAAGTCTGTCTTTGTCTTCGCTGGAGATGATGGCCCTGTTGTGCATCATGGAGTCTATGTTGGCACTGTAAGTCTCTTCATTTATTCTTTCTGAAGGTAACACGACTGACAAATATCATCTAGGACCATATATCCCAAGGCGTAAAAGCAGAGGAGTGGGTTGCTGCCGTGTCCGAAGTCGTAGGTGGTCGTTCTGGAGGCAAAGAACCCACGCGAACAGGTCAGGGCACGAAGCCGGAGAAGATCGACGAGGGAGTTGCAGTTGCGGAGAAGTGGTTCAAGGAAAAGCTTACGCTTTAGGTGTTATACCCTGTTATGTTGGTTGGTCTATGGGAGGGTAGTTGCAGTATTTGTGGTTGGTTGGCTTGACATGTTGATTGTAAAGTATTCCCGTCAAGTAGGCGAATTTTATGGAATTTTAAAGAGTTTTTGACGTTTTTGAGACACGAATAATGTGATGGCAAATAACGTCTACTATGGACATCTCCAAGAATTTCCATTTTCAGAATAGTTTCATTGTACTGCCAACACTGTGTGCCATCGACTGAAATTTATGCGGTATTCAAATCGAGAGTGAGACAATGATTTTTTTGGTTGCACATCGCACGTCTATGCTAGCGTTTATAGTTATAGCACCCTATTCTAACCTATCTAGGTAAATCCACTAAATAAATAGTGATACTGGCGGTTGAGCTTCAGCCAATCAAGTGTCTTCCACAACAAGGTTGCAGCACGTGAGTCATTCAGCCTCGTCGATTTTCCAAAAAGTCCAAGCAACGCAACCTGGACTCCGAACATTCAAACAACGACAAAACACAACCCCACCACCTCAAAAGCCCATCTCCGCACACGAGAAGCTGCACAAACATGCAAGCAACCTAGACAACCCACCAACCCACCACCCAAAATGCTCTACGACCTCAACGTCCCCTGGACGCCCTCAACCTCCCCCACCGACCTCCAACGCACCATCTCCTTCCTCTCCTCCCTCGGCTACCACACTCTGGCCCTAACACACACGCTCAGCGCATCCTCCA
>QGMF01000780.1:0-17327 GCA_007821475.1 Lachnellula arida
TTTTATAAATAATAGTTATCTGCTTATCTAAAACACTTATAAATATATATAAGAAAAGGTTCTAGCTAAAGTGTAGAAACTTAAAGAGGCTAGAGGTATAGCTTATAACCTTAGTTAGTATATACTAAGTTATATAGCTATAAAGTCTTTTAGTATTCCCCTAAATGCTAAGTGTTCTAGAAATAAGAGATAGGAATATCTTATTAAATATTAATAGCTATATATAAGCCGAAGATCTATTATAATATAAGTATTATAAGATCTACGAGATCCACTAGATTAACGGCAATAATAACCTAGCTAATATAATAATAAAAGCTAACCTAAACTATACTTTAGAAGCCTTTATTAATACGAATAGCCTTACTATTTAGATTAAAGGATAGGTAAAGAGAGAAGAGAGAGGAGAGGAGCCTCTGCGCTAGGCCTATTCGAGACGCCTAAAACGTATATTTAGAATATTTCTATATATAGATTCTAAGTACTTATAAGAACGCTTTCTTATTAGTTTCTTAATCTTATCTCGCCGCCGCTAGCGTAATCGCGTAGGAGGAGAATTTCACTTATACTTAGAATATAGTTTGCTATTACTTACTTTAGCGACTTTTATCTATATAATAGTTATTTAGTATAATAAGGCTTATACTATAGAGGTAGTAGTAGGTATAAAGGAGTATAGATCGCATTGCCTATCCTAAAACGGGAAGTATTAGCATAAGAAGAGAAGTTACTAGTATTAGGATATATATATTATAGGGGTAATACTAAAAGGCTTTATAGTCATGTGACTTAGCGCATAATAACTAAGCAGTAATAAGGTTATCCCTATCGCTGCAGACCTAGCTAGAACCTTCCTCCCTATGCATAAATGAAACCACAGACATAACATATGTAGCACTAGTACTAGTACGAGAACGAGAAGAGAAGTGATCACCCTGTGATACCAACACTTTTCATTATCAAAAGTCCTCTGAACCAAGTATACAAGCGCTCTTACAGTCTATTTATACATCACTACCTAGGTACGAGCAGGATACATCATACATATCCTCAACCAAAAAACCTAACACAAAACTCGAAATCCCTCGCTCATGATCACATCCCTAATATCCAACATCCAGTCTATCAGCGGTACCACGTACGTTCTTCCTCCGTATCATATCATCAAAGAAGAATCCTGTAGCTGCTATACGTTGTACATGTCGAGAGCAACTTGTCGCTACTCTGCAAGTTAAGGTAAACAATAATACCGATCCATCCATGGCCAGCTAGCACTAATTAAGTACACCACCTCTTCTCTCTGTACTTCACTCAGGTCTAGAGCACGCTTTATATATGCGTAGGCAAAGACGGTGTGACGGTCCATACCTTATATTTAATTAGCGCGATTCGAATCGACAGATCAACACAACTTGACGCTTTCGCTCACAAACTCTCAACTGCAATTAACCGCAACACGTACTCGTGCACGCTTTGCATTGCGTTGCATTGCAGGATTCCCCTCTCTATGCTAATGCGAGAGTGATGGATGGCTTGAGTCTTGACATACGTAAATACACTTACGTAGTATCCTATCGCGCAACGCAACTCGAGTACTGATGAATTAACCGACTCACCAGGAAGTAAGGGGGGTGCGGGTCTGTTGCACGTGAGAGTTGAGAGGTGAGAGGTAAGTTGGAAGGGAGGGCTCGATTCTGCTTCTGCTTCTGTATTTGTATCTTTGTTTTCGGAATCGTTTTGTTATTATTATCCTTTAACGCACTCGTTGGTGGCTAGCTCTATCGACAATTCCGAAAACGCATCGCATCCAAGCATTTCCATTCCGTTCTTGCGAGCTTAGCAGCTGGCGCGGCAGCTTGAATTGAAGCCGTTCTCGATTTCTTCCTCACCATCTTCTGAGCCGGAGTCGGAGCCTAGCCTTCTTGTTCTTCTATAGTATTTCTCTGTATGATGTATCATGTATCGCTTTCTGTGCTAGTATACATACACGCTGTCGCTGTCGTTATCGCTACAGTATCAAGTTGTACGTATACAGTACGCAGTACAGAGACGTACTGTATGTCATTTTCCTCGACCTTTCGCGTATGCATCGAGCAGTTATGATTGATTAACTAACTCTAGTCGTCGTTCGTCCATTCCAAGAAATGAAGTAATGGGAAGGAACGAAATTCGTATAGGCTGCTTATAAGGTATCCCGCATACTATCGTGCTTCTCCCTTATCCTTTTAATCTTCTCGGGCACTTTGAGGCGTGACATTTACATTCTCTCGTTAATTATATCGATTCGTTCGTGTAAGTCTGACTGCGTTCTAAGTTTGCTGTGCATGTAAGTCATACATACATACGGAGGTATATACATACATATATACATACATACATACAAGATCAAGAGAAACGAAAACTGGATGGAACCAGGAAATCACCGGGATCTTTAGCTTCAATATGCACAGCTCTTGGCAAAGTCAGCTAAATCGCATTGTCAAACAGACGCTAATCGATTTTTTTAACTCTTTAAAATGTCGTTACATGCAGCGAACGAATATCAGAAACCAGAAAGAAAATAGAGTACAGGAATCCACGAGTTCGAACAAAACCCAAAAATCAGAAATCTAAGAAAAAGAAAATGCAATGCAAGCCTGCTCCGCTCTCCGCTCCGCTCCCGTTTCGCTAAAGCCCCCTAAATTTTCAGAGACCATTCAGAAAGAAAGACCCAACAATCTGTTCGCGATATCCGAAGCATACGATGAAGTAGCAGCCTGACCACCACCGAGATCCGTTCCAAAAGTATAAGAGCCCGAGTTGTAGATTCTGGCCGCAATATAGGTCGCTTGCGCATCCTTGCCGCCCTCCTTGATCGCCTGCGCAAGAGTCTGCTTGATGCCATCACCGCCGCCCACAAGGCCCACGGTGCCGTTGGTGCCGTCCATGATCATCCCCGTGATGGTAGTGGGAGGGCAGGGCACGGTGGTGTTGGCGCAGCTGTTGGTGCCGTTGTGGTCCTGCATCAGGCCGGGGTTGCGGATCTGTGCTGGTGGGGGCGAGAGGGTGTCGTGGACGCGGACGCAGCCTTTGGACTCTTGCATGACGACTGCGAGGATGAAGCGCGGGTCGACGCCGGTGGTGTTGGCGACGGATTGGATGGAGGTGTCGATGTTCTTGATCTCGTCGGGGGTGTTGTTTGTCTTGTTGAATTGCGTACAGGATGAAGAGAGAACCTTTTGGTTGGCGGCGAGTCTAATCTTCTGTTAGTACTGGAGATAGGGGCTTGTGGGGTGCTCTTACATTGCGGAATAGGTGGCCCATTTGTCCTGGGTTGGCCATCCAGCTCCTGGAGTTCCATCTCCAGTGAACGTGGTAGGTTTACCGGTTGCGGCAACAGATACACCAGTTCCAGAAGCAGTTGTGGAGCTTGTGGTACTTGTGCTATTTGAAAAAGGGGCTGCCAAAGAGGTCGAAGCGAGAGAAAGGAGAATGACAGCTGCAGATTTGAAAGACATATTGAGGGAATGTGTGATAGCTGACTGAAGACTTAAAAGAGGTCGTGAGGCTGTAATGATTGTATTCAAGGAAATCGAAGAAGGAAAGTGAAAGAAGGAATGAAGGACTGTGAAGCTGAAGCTGGAATGTTGAGCTGTGGATGATGGTTTAATTCCAGTGGAGATGCCACCATATATACTTCTTCAACAGCTCCCTCAACACATACCGAACTCTTCAGATTGAAAGAGCTCGGGAACCAGAAAGACCAAGCCATCCGGCATTGTCGCGAAATAGCATCCAGATGCAACATACCAAGATACTCAAAACAAAAAGGAGTGAAGTGATAAACACCAGGAGCAAAACGCCTCAAAATCCATGGTACGTTGCTATCGGTAAAGCATGTTCTCGAGCTTACTCCCTCTTTTAGCAACTTATCCTGCACTGGCAGATCATGGAATGGCATCGTGGCCAACATTTCTCATGCAAAACGGCCACACTCTGGCAGCAAATAAACGTATCTCCTTCAAACAAGCTTAAACGGCTGACTCGACGGCTACGTGCCGCAATGTAACGATGGATAGTAGACGGAGAAGCTGCAAAAGCATGAATGGTGTCTGTGGAAGAAGTTACAACTGCAAGTAAGACGGATTGAGGGGATGAGGCTATACCTAGCCGGAAACAATTTACTCCGTGGCGAAGAGAGATGGAGTGTTTGAGAGAGATCAAAGTAGAGATACAGAGATGAGTGTTGTGGAAGACATGTGACAAGGCGAAACAAGGCTGGGAAAATCGATTTCATGTGGTGACATGAGTCTCCGGATGAGGCGAATTGCGGACTCGCTTTCGGTTAAGTACCCCTAATTGGCGAAATAGGGGTAGAAACCTTTACAGTAGGATCAAACGAAGCAGAGCAGCCACTGCCACAGCCACCACAATTCTCTGCTTCGACTGAATTTGATCGGATGAAAAGATACCGGTCCTATGCCATCAAGGATAACATTGGATTGCTACTTCTGCGTTGTTGGTTTGGGCCAGCTCTATGAACTTCATTATTAGTACCTACCTAGGTACTTAGCTACCGTTCAAAAGGTATCTATAGACTGTTACATAGCTTTCTACTCAACGCACTGAAAAATCAGGGCTTGGGGAAAAGAATTGGTGGAGGTGGCGCTTCAGGTCTGAAGTTATGCTGTCGGTCACGTGCGAGTCACCTGAAAGAAACCCTACCTAGGATGCGTGCAACCTGACCTTATTCCCTTACCTGTGATTTCCATTCTTCTTTAGCCATTTCTTAACAGACTGGTAATATCTGCGATACTTGACATACAATCCCAAATAATTTCCAGTAGACACACGTGACGTCCGCTACCCTGCATCAACGCTGGTGGATCTCGCCATCGGTTGCCTTCACGGAATTGACCAACATAAGTTACATAACAGCCCAATTCGCGACAACAGGTTGCCAATTCCATACTTCACGGGTCAAATGCCATTGCATTCGCGAATACATCAACTGGGTCGATCAACTCGACCATCCGTGAGTCCGAGGATGGAGAATCGATGAGGAAAACACGGCACCTATTACAGATGCGCGACTTCTCCTGTTTCATCACCTCCTGACTCCTGGAATCAGGGAGAACAGCTATTTCTTCAAAATGACAATTCATCATTTCCCTTTACATTCGCATTCGCATACCGCACCATAAATCCTAATCCATCATTGATTGCGCAGATAGAGAGTAGATCTACTTTGTAGAGCTTGCATCAATCTTTCTCGGTCAGCTTTCTCACACAGCGACGCGTTCTCTGCTCCGTAATGGCGGCCCCCAAGCTCGTTTTGATCGCTCGTTTTCGAGCTCTATATCTTCTCGCAGTACTCTTTGGCTATACTGCTGCGTGCGACGGAGTGTGTTCCCAGGAAACTCTCGGCGCCCTGCAGGGCGTTGGTGGGTCCGGTCTTCTCCAACCTGCTTCGAATTGTGTCAACAGCAGCAACGATGACTTGGTACCTACTGCACCCAATTGTTCTTTTTAGTATACTTATACGATTATAGAACTTTACCGATAGCATAGCGGAATTCGATGACTCGGCTGTGTCAGAAGGAACAGCAGAAACAGCTCAAGGTACGTAAAATTCGACGCACATGACCTATCAAGAACATCTGCAATACCCTGAATCTACGCCTCAGCCATCATCATAGTCTAACTTATCACAGATTCAGACCCTGTGTACGACGTCCGGCCAGCTCCTGGCAAAGGTCTCGGCGTATTTGCAAAGCATCATCTCAAACGGGGCACTCCAATTCTCATAGAAGAGCCAGCTTTCTCTGTTCCTTTGCCGACAGAGATGTTTCCAGGCCAAGGGTTCAAAATTGAACATATGATTGCTAGTATCGAAGCCGGATTTGAAAGCCTGTCGCCGGATCAAAAAGAAGATTACCTCAGCCTGCATAAATTCCATCCTTCAGAAGGAAATTCGAATCTACTAATGACTATTTTTACGACTAATGCTTACACCATGGACGATGAACACGTTGGAATATTCCCGAAAAGTGCACGAATCAACCACTCTTGCAAACCCAACACTTTGAACTGGTGGAGCGTAAAAACCAGAAGGCGAATTATGTATGCCTCGCGCGATGTTGAGAAGGATGAAGAGATTACCGTCTCCTACATTCCCCTTCTCAAAACGACCATGGCTCGACAGCACAGGCTTGAGCAGTATGGTTTCACCTGTGATTGTTCAGCCTGTAAATCGTCGGAGGGCGACAAAGCGCGAGTCAAGATGGCAGATGCGCTAGATTATTTGGAGCAGAAACAGTTTTCTCCCACCAAGAAGCTCTCCATCAAGGAGAAGCGAATCAGCAAATCTATCAACCTTGTCAACATGCTCGAAGCAGAGGGATTGCCAGATTACCTGGTGCGGGCCTATCACTTTGCAGCAGTTTTCAACCAGCAAGCAGGCCATTTGCGAGATGCCAGAGAGTGGGCTATGAAAGAATTGGAGATGCTACAATTGGCCGAACGAGGCTCCGAAGAAGCTCTTAAAGCTATGGAATTCCTGGATAATCTCAACGCTTGAGAGTAGTCTCAATCTACATTAGACAGTTATGACGATTTCCCCCTCGGTCTTGCCATCTATCATATTACGAAATCCGACATCCGCTTTCTCCATTGAAAGCACAAGACCGATATGAGGCTTGATGCCTCTCGCAACCACAAAATGAATGAGATCTCGGAACTCCTGAAATGTCCCAAGATGCGAGCCCTTGATGTTCAATTCCTGGATCATAATCGACATCAACTCCGTCGGAACTATCCTCCCAGAATGTACACCACATGTTACGACGGTTCCTCCAGGCTTCACAGATGCCATCGAATGCGACCAAGTCACCTCTCCACTGGTATCAAAAACGGCAGCAGCTTTCTCTGGAATCTGCTCGCCGGACGTGTATGCCTTCTCAGCTCCAAGTCTCAGCCCCAGCTCTCGTTTCTCAGGAGATCGTCCTGTACACCAGACACGCATTCCAGCTGCAGCACCAAGCTGGATCAGAGCAGTAGTCACCCCTCCAGAAGATCCCTGAACAAGCATCGTCTGTCCAGCACGCAAGCCAGATTTTGTGAACAGCATGCGATATGCTGTCAGCCATGTAACTCCTAAAACAGACGCATCAACGGCCGACAGTTCTCGGGGGCTATGAACAACATTGCGGTGTGGAGCAATGACATATTCTGCAAGCGTGCCATTCGTCTGCTCGCTGAAGATATTCCTCTTTGGATCCACCGTCTCATCACCCTCGAAATCCGAGTCACCCATGGCAGGGTACAGCAAGACTTCTGTGCCGTCTTCAAGAACACCAGCACCTTCGCCGCCGAGAATGTGCGGAAACTTAAGAGAATGCATGCCCAGGCCGCGTGCATTGAAGACAGCGTGATAATTTAGTCCAACAGCCTGCATCTTGACCTTTACCCATCCCGGTGGTGGAATCTGCTGCGGGCGTGGAGAAATTCTGACAGATGAGACGGGATCTTCGAAGTTCGCACGATTGGCCCAGACGGCTTTCATTGACGGCTGAAATGAATCCCAGTCTGTGATCAACATCGAGGTGACGAAGTTGTTTTCGAGGACGAATGCGAAGTATAGTTGGAATGGCTCGGTGATGTTGTGGCTAGCGACGAAGTCTCCGTCCATCATCACATCCAATACAACGCATTTGTCGCTCACACTTGCTTTTTTGACATCGACAGAGGCACCGTGAGAGACCAGTGCTTCTTCAAACCATTCAGCTAGTTTGTCCTGGCCATTGTGTTGTTTCCCTTCGTCTACCATGATGACTTTCTGGGAGAAAGCGTTGATGAACTTGGTACCATCTTTCTGGTTGATAGCTTCAACGGATGCAGCGACCGGAAAGGGGATTTGGCTCAGAAGAGATATGGTTTTTGATGTTGTTTTTTGGGGGAATCGAATATCCTTCGAAGCCGATGCCGATTAAGAACGTCCATGTTGAAGTGTGTTTTTATATCTCCCCCAAACCTCAAAGATACTGCACAATCATTACCCAACGCCGTCGAACTCCGCACCTAACTTCACTCTGAAGAGCATTCTCCGCAACAGCACCACCATGGCTCGATCGGAAGATCATGGGAGAAGTGGACGCTAAGTCCACGATCCTGATGGAATATGGACCTTAGCAAGGCGAAATTCCAATTCTATTTTAAACATGAACACGGTTTCAAGAACAACTCCGCCAAAACTCCGCAACTTGCGGTCAAATTCTACCCAATAAACGGAGCTAATTTTAGCTGACACACGTGAGCCTGCCGGCAAATGATGATCCCTCGTTCAGCCCATCAGCAATGAGGCATCCTCAGCTGTTTCACTACTTGTAAAGCTGAAGCTTACGTCACTCACAAAATACGGTATATCGATCGCTTGGTATGTTAAAATACTACAATGTGGCCCCTGAAAAGCCGTTTCCAAAAGCTAACAGTCTCACATCTCCACCAACAGCGAAAATGTCCGCACCGGGTCCAAAAACCCGCCAGAAGTCATGTATACCATGTGCGAAATCGAAGCGGAGATGTGATATGACATATCCTATGTGCTCCCGCTGTGTTTCGAAGTTTATCCACTGCGAATACAAGGTGGCAAAGCCACCTGCGGCCGGAACGGGCTCTTCGCTATCTTTTCCTGACGAATCACTTTCTGATATCTTGGACATTGGTGATCATGCTATGTTACTTGATGATACGTCCTTTCTGGGAGATGGACGGCTGGATGATGTTGTAGATGAGAGTTTCTTTGAGGCGTTTGACAATCGTCTCTTTCAGAATCCTTACACTGGTAAGTCAAAGCTAAAGGATACTTTCCCACTTGGATTCCCTAGATCAGTTCACTATCCAGGACTATGTTGCGAGCCCGATCCTCATGTGATATCCCTCATTCCACCTGCTCAAGCAACACTGACTTTGGTGTCATGCTAGATGTCGGAGTAATGGACAGAGAACGGATCCAATACATTGTGCGACAACTCAGAACCTATCCAGAGAAACTCTTCAGAAACGGTAGAACAGCATTCGTCCACCCACAATCATACAGCCCAGAAATGTCTTCAACACTTCAAGAAGCATGTTGTGCGGCAGCTCTTTATTCAGGAAAGAATGAGAACAATGAAGCCATGGTCTGGGAAATTATAAGTTCGAAAGTAAACCAGCTGATGGGTCCCCGCACTTCATGGTCTGTTTCGGAGCACATGTCATGCCTCCAAGCTCTGATAATATTTCAAATCATACGGCTCTTCGACGGCGACATCAAACAACGATCGGAAGCAGAACAACACGAAGAAACTCTTGCTCAATGGACTGACCGGCTATCTCAACGCACTGGCGTCACAGTCTCTTCCGGACACATCATTCCGAGCACCTGGGAATCTTGGGTCTTTGAAGAGACTGTCTGCCGGACTATTGCTATCTCGAGAATGGTGCAAGCTATGTTCTCCATCCAAAAACAAGGCTTCTGCACACTGGTCGGCGCCGTGACAGAGATGTCATTCACGGGCCAAAAAGCATTATGGGAAGCTCCAACAGCACAACATTGGCAGAGAGCCTGCACAGAGAAGAATATGTTCTACGCTCGTCAAATGGGTCTGGAAGAAATCCTGTCAAATGCGACGCTCGATGATCTGGATGATATGGGCATTTTGATGATGGTGACATATAAAGGAGTGGATGGTGTCAACGAATGGATTATGAGGACTGGAAGTACGGCATTCATCGAGTGATATTGCCCAATAAGGACGATGAGGTCCAGCACGTGATCTATTCGCCATTCCCTCCCGACTTTGCGCAACCACTTCTCCCCCAATAACCGTACGGCGGGAAACCCCCTCCTTTGCGAATTCCATTTCGCGTACGGTACAACGATGGAGTTTCGCGAGGGCGGGTTTTTGCGAGATAACAGGTGCTTTTGATTCCAGTTCGCTGATAAGCAAGTTGCAATTGGCGTAAGATCGATAGGTCCAGCGCAGCCAAGGTCTTCCAAACCGTCTGACTCATACGGGCAGATATAAACTTTGGTTCGCACGCTATATTCGGGGAATCTTGTATCATTCAGGGTCGGATTGAAGTCTCTTGGTGCTTCCTGATTTGATAGTGCTTCCCCGTGGCTAGCACTCGCAAAGCGTCTCAGTCGGACTTGGAACTTGAAGCCTCGACGCACTGGTCTGGATAGATACATCCGTTAAAGTGGAACACATGAGCTATCGGTCTTTGATTTGATACCTCCATCTATCAGATACCAGGAATTGATGATGCAAAATCCGCCTTTCTGGTAACATTGCAGGGGGCAGAATGCGGGGTCATATTGTGTGAGGGGTTGTTTGGTTGTATTTATAAGAAGCACCGCTCCAACTCGAGATCAACAGTCAGTCCCTATTGTCTACTAAACTACTTCATCTCGTCCATCCATACTGACTAACTCGAAGCCATGGCTCCATCTGTCTCAGAAGCCGTCTCTCAAGTGACGGATGAGATTCATGAAAAGATCGTTCCTAAATCTCTCCCAGTCCAAACGGAGACCAAGGAGGAATCGGCACCAGCTGTTCAAGCCCCTTCTGTCGAAACTCAACACAAGGAACCATTGAAGCTTTCAGGAGCTCTTGATCATTTCGAGAGTTTCGATGTTACACCAGTCATTGGCCGAGAATTCGTTGGCGTGAATCTGGCAAAATGGCTCAAGGCTCCTAACTCAGATGAGTTGATCCGGGATCTCGCAATCACAAGTAAGGCATCCTTTACTCGTACAATAACTTAACTTAACCTTGACTCCAACAGTCTCACAACGCGGAGTTGTGTTCTTCCGCAAGCAAGACGACATTACCAACGAGTTGCAAAAAGAACTCGTCCAGCGTCTCGGACAATTATCCGGCAAGCCTTCCACCTCAGGGCTTCACATCCACCCAGTCTCGAACTCCGGACGAGAACTCGGAGGCAAGGACGACGAAATCAGCGTCATCTCCTCCGAGCAAGCCAAGAAGATCTACCGCGACAAACTGCTCTTCCAAACCGAGAAGAAGCAAAGCGGAAAAGAAGGCTGGCACTCCGACATCACCTTCGAGCCTGTCCCCAGCGACTACGCATTGCTACGCCTAACACAACTACCCAAGACAGGTGGAGGTACATCGCCCTCCCCACGCCCCATCCAAGCATAACGCTGACCCAAACAGACACCCTCTGGGCATCCGGCTACGAAGTCTACGACCGCATCTCCACGCCCGTGCAAAAATTCCTCGAATCCCTAACCGCCACCTACGCACAACCGAAATTCAACGAAGCCGCCGCCGCGAACGGCTTCAAAATCTATCGGCGCCGCGCGGGGCCCCCGAGAACGTCGGCGAGGTCCTGGAAGCCGTGCACCCCGTCGTGCGCACGAACCCGGTCACGGGCTGGAAATCCATCTTCGCGCTGGGACACCACGTGCAGCGCATCAACGGTCTGGTCGAGGGCGAGAGCAGCGCGCTGCTGAAGTGGTTCGTGCGGCTGGTGGTCGATAACCATGACTTGCAGGTGCGGCACCGCTGGCAGAACGCGAATGATTTGGCGATTTGGGATAATAGGAGCGTGTACCATGTTGCGACGCCTGATTATCTGGATCAGGATTTGGGGGAGCGGACGGGGCAGAGGGCTGTTAGTTTGGGGGAGAGGCCGTATTTTGATCCACGGAGTACGGGGAGGAGGGAGGCGCTTGCTGGGGAGGAGGCGTAGATTTTTTTCTGGGTCAGGGTGGGGATGAGAAGGTATGATGAGGTTGTTTTGACACAGTGCAGTAGTGTAACTGTCTCAATTCTTTTAAGCAACTTGCGTTACTTGTGGATCTTTGTTGCTTGTAGCTGATCGCCTCGCTTCCCCGTTCCTCCTTTTCATACCAGCACTTCCTCCAGTGAGGGTACTTCAGATTTCTGCAAGACCTACTTTAGTCCATTCTCGTTATCTGTTCTCCTTATTGCTTAGTAGGAATTATCCGGGTCCTTTCAACTGCCCAATTTTTAACTGCCGTTATCGCATTGCTCTGGGATTGCTCTACTCCGTACTCCGTGGGTGATACTCCGTAAGCTCGCTCCTTACCTGACAAATAACTTGCAGTGCGATATATTAGCCCAAAATATGTCCACATCTAGAGGTCTTTCACTCATAAGATCGCCCCAGCTTCAATCCCGTCGCACCTTGCCGCATCTCACTACTCAATGCAATTCTCCCCACCTCCCAGGTGCCATCAACATCTTGTATCCTTACCCTCACGCCTTTCAACAACCTCGCCCTCTCCTGCCCCGATAATGTACTCCCACCCGTGGGAATACCGTCAAAGTATTCTGGGTCTCTAGTAAGCGATGACACGAATCCAAGAATATCAGGGCCTTGTGTCCGATATTTCAGCACCATGCTTGTCGCGCTACAGATTCCCAGAAGGACGGTCCCAACACAGAAAAGAGCGAACCAGGTCCAGTCTATCTCGTAGTGTGGTGTTCCCAAGTACACCCACGTCGCGGTGGCATTTTCCACGTATCCGGGGTCCAAAGTCCCTCCTGTGACAGTGGAGGGGTTCTGCGCTCCCAAAGACTCAAAGAAGAAGGTGTTGAAAAGAAGCCCGAAACGGTTTTCAAAGTCGGTAGCGCTCACTTGCGAAAGATCCACTAATGATTCTGTAGTCGCCAATCAGGGTGTGGGATAATACTGTCAGGGGATCGTAGATATAGATCTCCGTGGGATCGGGGCCACTCCCCTTGTTGCTGGCACCCAGGACGGTGGGATACAACCTCTCCATACTATTGCGGATGTTGAACTCGTTCATGATCGTCCAGTTAGAGTTGAAAGGCGAACCAGGTGTTGAGCGCATGGCTGTTACTGCACATGCAGCGCCCTGTTCGCACTTTGCTTTTGCATCAACGTATTTCGTGTCTATGAAGCATTCAAAAATGTTGGACCCTAAAAAATCCCTTGAACCGAAGGCTATCTTAACCTTGGGAAAGATCATGGTATTGTTGTTGGGGTGGAAGTCGCCCGAGCCTATGTCGACGTTGCTCGTGAGGGATTCCAGGAAGAAAGATCCATCCCCGTAGGCCAAGTCACTTTGACTCCTAGAAAGGTCTCCTTTGAATGGCACAGTGATATCTGCGGTTAATGCGATATTACAGGCAGCTGCGTACCAGGTGTCAAACTCCGTCTCGTTCAGCGAAAGTGGGCTCGAACACTAAAATTAATTCGTGAGCATACACAATAAGCTAAAGCTTATCTTGACTTACAGAGAGCCGATGATAACTCGAATTTAAAGCAAAGCTAAAATTCCCTGTTCTGTTGTCCTGCAAGCTCCGAATCGGGGTTCCTATTATGCTAGCATACGGTCCAATTTCCTCTTCATACGGCACGTCGGTCCAAGCATATTCATCCGACAAATTGTACCCTGGAAGTAAGTCTAGCACGGGAATACCGACATTTCCATAAAAGTCTGCTGTGGAGCTTGAGAAACCCTTTTTCCCGCCCAATCTAGCAAACGCAGATTGATAATCAGGACCGGTTACACTCGGAAATAATAGCCCAGCATTGGGGGCAATCAAAGAGGAGATGTATAATGTCCGAAGGTATGTAATAGCGTTGTTGAATGAATCTTCGCTAATTAGAAAAGTTTCTTCGAGTAACTTGTTTGGATCTGCGGTGTGGTACGAGAATTCGGTCGTCGAATTAACCAGTGTGTCTTGTAAGCTGATCATTCGAAGTGAAGCTTGGCCGCCGATCGGACTAAAGGCCCAAAGAGACGTCAGCATAATGGTTAGCAGCCAACCAGTACGGAGCAGATAGCTCGTTCTGAGAGTCCCTGTCATTGTAACACTACCTAACCATTCTTACTTTAGCTGAAACTCTTTCTCTTGTTAGATGATATTACCAAGCAAGTGCTCCAGGACCTAAACAGCACCTTGTCAATCAAGCGACGCCTTTTATTCAAAAACAGCACTTACTACGATGGTAGTGCCTTGTTCAGCCTTGAACCGCGCCGTTATTTTCATGGTGTTTCCAACAATCAGAGCAAACATAATTGGCCATATCGTTGGAGCAACTTTTGTGATCTGGAGTAGCGTTGTTCCTTGGGGGCTTTCTTCCTGCGCATCAAACCGGACGACGAATATTATGAGGACTTTAACAGGTTATTGGGAGCTGTGACTGAACGACTTTGAAAGGCTACCTACTGCCTGATAATATAGGGAAAAGGATATCTGGAAGATCTATCAACGCTTGGAGAACCGACCAAGCAGAACGCGCTTTCCACGGTGGCTCTAACATCTGGGGAACAGTTGGCCATTTTGGGATTGCCAACTCGTCGCTGGGACTGGCAGATTTCCCATTGGCATAAGGTACTGGCATAAAAAAGTCAGAAATAGATCAATACTCGAATGGAGATTTTTCGTACGTTGGTTGGGGCTACCGTCCGTGAGCGGTATGTGACTCGTTGGGGTCAACTGCACTGGGCATCGCGGGGTACGTGGAAGGCTTGCTAGCAACATTCAATGCACCTAGACACTATAGATGCTGAAGTCACAAAAGATAGCGACGTCGAAGGAGAGAGTCTTGAGGCGAGATGAGTCGAATGAGAGGAACGCGTCGAAGTAAGTTTATGGCGATGCTAGGACTCTATTAAAGAAGCTTGCAAGATAATAGAGGGGGCACTGGCACTGGCACTGCCTACTCACTCTGTATGACCTGTATGTACTCTGTACTCGGCCGCATATTGTCTATTCTTGCAAGTGCAATCACCTGTACGACGTACTTCAAATGTGCCATGTTGTGAGGAGGCGGTGTCATTCTCAGGCATGAAAAGACGATTGGTAGGGTTTCGAATAGCAGACTCTCGAGTTTTTGTGGTGCGTGGCACAAGACGGGCAAGGCAACGGTGCATATCAAAAGCCCCACTGGGAAGTTAGTTGGGGGCGGCATTCGTTCCTTCCGAAAAGCCAGTCGCCATCGAGTGCGTCAAAAGTGCTACACCAATTCTACAGCCTACCAGCCTGTAACAGCTGTCCGTAGCTCAGCCTAGTACCGCATGGCTCAGGCACTGTCTCAGTGCCTGTCTCTCTCAGCGCTTGCATGTTTCATTCTTCCACCCGAGGGCTCCTGCCAGAAACGATCCTCGATAGCCGGGCAGAAACAAAGACAGAAACGAAAGCAGAATCCGTGGAGAGCACACTACGCTCAACTTCACTCGAAGTCAAGGAATATCTGACATTGATGATATCCTAACAGTTCAGATCGCTAACTATTCATCAGAGAACCCACATCCCTTCACTCTCTATATTCCCCATCTCCATCTCCCTTAACCCGCTCCACCACCACGTGCTCCATCTCCATCTGCTCCAACTCCAACTGCTCCATCTCCATCTCCTCCATC
Source organism: Lachnellula arida (assembly GCA_007821475.1). NCBI lineage: Eukaryota > Fungi > Ascomycota > Leotiomycetes > Helotiales > Lachnaceae > Lachnellula > Lachnellula arida. The sequence goes on from QGMF01000780.1 coordinate 15,410, forward strand.
GACTGCTCCGCAGGCTCCTCCATTGACTGCTCCACCGCCGCAGCCACCACGACCCGCGGCTTAATACTCACCTCCATCTCCTCCCCCACCACCTCAAACAACCTCGCATGCGCATCCAAAATCATATCGCCCCGCTCACACTGGAACCCCTCCTTCATCGTCTCCTCCACCTCCCTCAACCACGCCTTATCCGCCTTCCTAATCGCCCACTCAAGGCCCTTACTCCGATTCCTCCCCCCGACCGCCGTGCGATAAGTCTCCGCCACAACCAGCATCCGCTCAAACGCCTCGTTCCGCTCCTCGGACCACGACGCCGGGCTCGCGTTGTACAGGCGGCTGAGGATCTTGGTCGCGTCCAGGATGTTCTTGTGCGTGCTGATGCCGAGGAGCGCGAGCAGGAGGAGAAACTGAGCGCGGATGTAGTCTGGGAGGTTGGCCATATTCATGGCGGCGCTGGTAAGTGTGAGAGCGTGTTTCAGCTCGCGCTTTCGGTAAGCTTGGATAATCTTAACTTGCGTGCTGGTTAGTGACTTGCAATTGAAGCGTAGCTCTGGTCTGGTAGAGTGCTGTAGCTAGGTACTTGCCTCTTCCAGCTTCCGCAAGTGGATCCAGCCGATGTTCTCGACTTCGAATGGGACCTTTGAGGGCCGTGTGATCGTTGGGAGGAGCTCCGTTGGTTGGCGCAGCGTCGGTGGTATCATTGCTGCGAGTAATGATACAGTACGAACATTCTTTGGTGGTGGTGTGTTGCAAATTGGAATTGAGAGCAATGAAGGGATGTATGTGAACTCGATTTATCAAGAAGACCACCTTGACTAGAGGTCTCTCCAGCATCAATTCACTTGAATCGAGCTCAGTGTGAATTGGGGCACTCTCTTGGCAACTTGCAAATTTGAAGTATCGTCCAGACGTCCTATTCACATAGCATGCCTTGTACCTAGAGCACCGGACTGGTACTAAAGAAACTCAAACACAAAACCCAACTAGACTTGGTAACCAAGCAACCAACCAGTAAATAAACAAGTCTAAAGACATCTCAAAAACCCAACGCCCAGGAGCATCTCACCTTCAAAAGCCGTCCGCGACCCTGCCTTTTGCACCAGAGCCCTCGCTAAAGACAAAAAGCATGAAGACAGACACGAACCATCCAAAATTCCACTCACAACATAATTGCAGCTAGCTACCTGTCAAAGCAGAACTTGCACTCAAGCCAAGGAAAGTCGCAAAACCACGGTGTACCGGTCCTTATATTTAGAAAATATGCGAGCGGGGCGTACAGTAGAATAGGGGTTCGGCAAATAGCGCGATTCCTGTCGACCTTCACACCACGCCTTGTACTCCGTAAATCCACCTACAACCTACATTATTCTTTATAATCAAGATTACGATTCTTGACATATACCGTATGTAAAACAAATATATGATGTATAAATACCCGGCCGTATCATTCCGCGTCCGCAGACTCTACCGCCGGACTGGATACAAACGGGCGAGTTTCGGCCGAAAAGAGGAGTTCGGAGTTACTGCTTATGGAAGATTGATGTGAGATGGTTGGCTGCTTTGCGTAAGGAAGGAGATTATTAGCTGGTGGGTAGAGTGGGTTGGTATGAGCTGGGTACTTGGTACAGGTTAATACTTCAGGATTGCTGTTCTAGCACCGACGGATGCGTATAGTGAGCTTTTTAGGACCGGTATCACCGCGCAACTAAGCGTTCTCTAGGTAACAGCAAAAGTGTATATAATGCTATGTCTCCCGGTTGGTTTTATATTGCTCTTCATATGTCAGCAGCGTCCCTTCAATACATTCCAACTACATATATATCAGCTTAAATTCCAATCCAACTCATTACTCAAGAGTCCCCTCAGCCTCATCCAACCAACTCCAATACCCTCAAAATGACTTGCACAATCGTCGCCT